>BLKR01006076.1:0-63377 GCA_011170035.1 Teleogryllus occipitalis | reverse complement strand
GTCCTAAGTTCGAGTCCTGACGGCGGCAGGATTTTCGACACTAGCTTTTCAGCTAGGTCGAATTCAGTCGCTGTCTGGAGGAGAATTCTAGTGGCCAGCTGCTCTGATCGGTAGTTTTCCGTGGTTCCTCCGATCAACACCAGTCGAATGCCGGAGCAGTACCCTAACAAACGGGCCACGGACAGCGCGCGATCTTTCCTTCCTCTTCCTTGTCATATCCTCTCCCCTTACACACACACTTACACGTACTTCACTACCACACATGACGGAAGGCCAGTCAGGAGCTTAGACTTTCTCCCGGAAGGGGCGGTTCCCCGCTGGTGGGGTACCTGGTGAGAAAAAACCCGCAAGCAGATGGTAGGTCGGCGCTGGATCTCACCATCCAGTGGGAAAATATCACCGTCACCTTCACAGAAAAAATATTAACTACACTTACGGGAGTAATTGCCTTAGCAGTTGACACTCCTGTAATCACCAGCCAACAACTAATCGATATTTTGTTATTCTAGAACCATATTTCCTTTCACTGTGCATATTTGCCTGCAGCCTGCATGCGAAGTCACCCTGCTTTTAATATTCCTTTCGCCTCCCCGTTTTTACCGGCGCCCTCCTGTCACGACGCGATCTCGACAGGGCGGCGTCTGGTGAAGCGGGGGCTGGAGCGGGGGCTGGAGCGGGGGCTGGAGCGGGGGCTGGAGCGGGGGCTGGAGCGGGGGCTGGAGCGGGGGCTGGAGCGGGGGCTGGAGCGGGGGCTGGAGCGGGGGCTGGAGCGGGGGCTGGAGCGGGGGCTGGAGCGGGGGCTGGGAGGCGGGGGCTGGGGAGCGGGGGCTGGGGAGCGGGGGCTGGGGGCAGGGGCTGGGGAGCGGGGGCTGGGGAGCGGGGCTGGGAGCAGGGGCAGGGCGGGGGCAGGGGGCGTGGGCTGGGAGCGAGGGGCTGGGGAGTGGGGGCTGGGAGCGGGAGCTGGGAGCGGGGGCTGGGGGCAGAGGGGCTGGGGGCAGGGGCTGGGAGCGGGGGCTGGGGGGCTTGGGGGCTGGGGAGCGGGGGCTGGGGAGCAGGGGGCTGAGAGCAGGGGGCTGGGGAGCGGGGGCTGGGGAGCGGGGGCTGGGGAGCGGGGGCTGGGGAGCGGGGGCTGGGGCGAAAGCGCTGGAGGGCCTGGGGGTGAAGGGCGAGGCGGAGAAGAGGGGCAGAATGAAGCGGTTAAGCGCCGCAGAGTGGCATGAAGGCTCATTTTTCCTCCCTGATAACGTTCAAACCCAATACTCTCCAAAAATTCGTCAGTATTGATTTCTCACGCAAAACGTTACGGAAGCGATGACGAATGTCGGATGCTTGTGTTGAGTCAAAGTGTGGGATTGGAAAACTCCCCGTTTCCTAACAGCTGGCTTCGGTATTTCTGCTAATAAGTACAATACTTAAGTAGAATAAAATATTCCTTTTGTAGGGGGATTGGTTTTTCGTTATTAAAAAAGTAAAGTGGCCTTGGAGAGACTTTTGTGAAAAATTAATTTCGTGTTTACTATTAAATAAGTATTAAGTGTCCTAGGAAACATGAGATATGATACAAAATACGTGAATTAAATTTTTTTAAACCACAAGAAAATGCATGGCTTGCATGGATCCATAACAATTTTATAACCATTTCATTCAATTCATTTTGGCCCATAAAAATCATTCTGTATTTCTCTTTTTTAGGGTTAACCGCATTCCTAAGAAATCCAAAAATATTTTCTCATTAATCCTTCTCATATTTTTAATTCCATTAAGAGTATTTATCGATTTGTGTGTGTCAGAAAATATTTTCGTTCGAAAATAAATTGAATTGAATTGACAAAGGACTATATTCAACACCAAGTATAGGTTTTCATTTCTGATAACTAACTTCTATTAATTCAAAAGTTAACCGATTTATTGAGAGAAATATTACGAATTCAATAAAGGCAGTATTACTGGAACCTACAATTCGCTTTCATCGTATTGTATGCAACTAAATCGTTTACATGACTGTGTTAAAAATAGACAAACGGCGAACAAAATAATTTGTACATGACTTACTGTTAGTATTTTACAATTTCTCTTTATCTTTATCCTTATGGACTTCAAAATATTTTACCCTCTGATTTACTTGCATCGATTTTCCAGTAAAATATTATTTCACTACATGCATGTTCAAACCGAAATAAATAGAGATAGAGAGCCTCAATGACAGATGGAGGCTTTTCATCATTTCAATAACCTATCCATTCCTTACAAAGACTAACGACAAGGAACATTTCATCGAATCCGCCAATGAAATTCATGCGACTATGGGTGCACATACCCAACGTACAGTTGTAAATAGAGCTGACAGCAGGTTTGGCGTTTGCAAGAACGTTCTGGATTCAGCAATTCATTAATAGAATTGCATTCAGCGCTTGATTTATTAAAATTTGAAGGTAAAAACTAAAAATAACGACATTATATCAATGCAGACAAATAAATGTTTGTAATTTTCGAATTTTCAGCTTTTAAATAGCTTTTCAACTTGATTATAAGATTACTAAAAACAATCTCACGGCAAATCAATTGTTGTTCGTCTCTCTTTCTCTCTCTGTCTGTCTGTCTGTATGAATAAATTTAACTCAAAACCTACAGAATCTGTCAGTATAAACTTTAAACACATAATGTATACTACCTAGGTGATCAACTTATTTTGTTTTATCTTGGTATTCCCAACGGTTTCTAATGTTTTATTCCTTCCCCCCATGCACTGTTTTCCTGTGCTCCAAGCAATTAAAACAGTAATAACAGTAAAGTAGTGGTAATACCAATAATCAACATATATTCACACTAGTAATACTAATATTAATAATAAATACAACAATAATAATAATAATGAGAAGAAGAAGAAGAATAGATAGATAGATAGATAGATAGATAGATAGATAGATAGATAGATAGATAGATAGATAGATAGATAGATAGATAGATAGATAGATAGATAGATAGATAGATAGATAGATAGATAGATAGATAGATAGATAGATAGATAGATAGATAGATAGATAGATAGATAGATAGATAGATAGATAGATAGATAGATAGATAGATAGATAGATAGATAGATAGATAGATAGATAGATAGATAGATAGATAGATAGATAGATAGATAGATAGATAGATAGATAGATAGATAGATAGATAGATAGATAGATAGATAGATAGATAGATAGATAGATAGATAGATAGGGAGATAGGGAGATATAGGGATGGAGAGATAGATAATTTATTTAATTTGCTCTGGGCATTAAGCCCGGTGGCAAATTCTTTACACTTACTATACATTTAATACCATAATATAATAATGAAGACAAAAAATACACACGATTCAATTCACAGAACAAAATTACTTCATTTAAGGCATGCCTAAATGCAAGACCCTTCACAGACTACTGATCCTATCGCTTTCACTATTAATAGAATTTAATCTTAACCTAAAAGTGTTGATGTTTCTATAAGAAGTCTCCATTAGTGCTACAGGCAAGCTATTCCATGACTCAATTGTCCTATTTACAAAATAGTATTTTCCAACATTAGTTATCAGTTTCCTTGGTCGTATTTTTCCAATATGGTCGTGACGTTCTAAGTAGACGGGTTACTGCATTCTTTCTTGAATTTCCCTCCATGCCGGATTTTTCCCTAACGCTTTGTAAAATATACACAACCTTCCTTTTTCCCTACGGTTCGCCAATGATTCCCATGACCATACTTCATTGGAAATATTTCCTATCGAATTTCCTCTTTTAACAAATTTTTCTGCTACTTTCTGAACTCTTTCGATGGAGTTTATTGGGCCCTTTCTATATGGATCCCAACACGCTGCTCCGTACTCTAACACCGGGCGCACAATGGTTGTATATGCTAGTTCTCTTGATTTAGTGCTTCCCTTCCTTAACACTCGCACTACAAAGTGTAAAGATTTCCATGCCTTCCCAACAGTTAAGTTGACGTGCTCCCCCCATCCAAGTTGTTCATTAATTATCACACCCAGATATTTACTACCATTTATCTGTGCAATTATCTTAATCGCAAGCAAATATCTAGCTTCCCTTTATTTCTATTACACGTAAAACTATTTTGCATTTATTTGGATTTATCTTCATTCTATTGATTTCCGTCCATTCTTCTAAGCATCGCAAGTCTCGCTGTAATTTATTTTGATCCTATATGTTCTCGCTCTCTCTGTAAATAAGGAAGTCATTCGCAAATAGTTTAATTTTTGAGCCTATTCCCTCTTCTATGTCATTAACATACAGCAAATATAGTGGTGGAAGGTCCAAGTACACTCCCCTTCGGAAACCCAGACGTTACACTAACTCTTTCCGATAGGCTGTTTCCCCACCCTCACTCGTTGGTGGCGGTTATTTAGAAAATCCTTAATCCATTGTATAACTCTCGAGCCTAGCCCTATTTTGTCAAGTTTTTCAGGTAGTCTACCATGGGGGACAAGATCAAAAGACTTCGTAAAGTCTATTACCGCCGCATCGATTCTATCACCCTCATCTAGTGCATCCGCGATATCTTGACAAAAAGCTATTGTTTGACTTTCACAAAGGTAGTAATAATAACTGTTTGACTGAAAGGTTTGTAACGGCTATCCAAGATTGAGTTCTGCTAGCCAAAAACTACGAAAAAGTGTTCTGAAGGTGAATGTGATAGACAAATGGAGAAAATGTAAATCACATAGCGAATCAATTGACCATATAATGGCGGGCTGTCCGGCATTATCAGACGCCTATCTTGAAAGACAACCAACTCGAAATTGATACATCAAGAACTTGCTGTTAAACACTGGTTGCTTGACTCTTCTACACCCTATTACAAATATTGCCCATCACCTGTAATGGAGACACCTGTATCTGCTGTACTAAGACCAATTTGATTATCACAGTCAAGCAGTGGATTATAACAAGTCTGATATCCTCCTCAATCATAAAACCAATAAAATAGCCTCTATAATTGATATTGTAGTTCCTCTGACCCATAACATCAGGAAAACTGAATTACAGATGATCAAGAAATATGTGAAGCTTGCAATTCAATATGCGAAGGTACTGCACAGAAGGTACCCCCATGAGCTGAGCAAACTAGAAGTCGATATCTCCGCGATGTACGCATAGTTCCAGCATGCGGTCTCTTTGCGGAGACAGAAGCCTTCATGATAGCTATCCAAGACCGAGTGGTCCGAACTTTGAACTACAGAAAACACATTATGAGAGATTCGACCATCCGTTCAGACACATGTAGAAGATGTGAGGCCGCAAGTGAAACTATCCAACACGTGACAAGTAGATGTAGCGGCCACGCGCAGTTGATTTACAAAAAGAGGAATGATGACGTTAGGCATAAAGAATATAATAATAATAATAATAATAATAATAATAATAATAATAATAATAATAATAATAATAATAATAATAATAATAATAATAAAATATTATTATTACTATTATTATTATTATTATAACAACAACTAGCGTACCCATGCGAAAACTCTCGCATGTACCCACCCATGTTCCCTATTTTTCCATTTCCATATTAAACCTGAAAAATATCTGTTCTCTTCAAGACTCTCTTATCCTCAGTCACTTGTTCTAAATATCACCTTGTAATTGATAACAATACAATACACCCTTGTCTATATAAACTATTCACATTTAACGTTGTTACTGAGCAGAGAGGTACACCCGTGTTATTCAATCGCGTAGAATATCAAGTAATTAGTTTAATTTCACATACAGTGGCAGATTCTACAGGCTCTTAACGGGTGGGATAGAATCGAGAAGCCTCCAAACAGCAAAAATGTAATAGAATGTTCAAAAAGATTTCATCGTATAGATCACAATGTAAAGAACGTTACTTTGAAGCCTTTGGTCTCAAAAGTTTAGATTTTAAGATCCTAAAATGCCTAGTTATTAAACGATGTAGATTCAAAACTGTGGCCGAGTGTTGCGGATTGCATTTGACATGAATATTTAAAAACGTTCTTATAAAAAAATACTTCATTATTTTAAAGTCAAGATTCAATTGGTTACGTATCTGTGAAATTCTCTTTCTTTAGAGACCTAATTTATGAAGATTGGTTGTATGTGACAGCAAAGACTGAATACTAGTGAAATAATATAGGAGACGATAAAATATATTCAGTTTTTTATTTCTACCGTTTTCTGCTTAATTTCTCCCATTACAACGTACCCTGGTAGAACTTTAGAAGTTGGGAGTTCCGCAGGGCGTAGATTGAGAAACTCCGCTCCTCGAGAAAGGACGCGTCCGCTCGCGGGATTTTTTCGATCTGTTCCCGAGCCACGGACCTGATTCGGTGCGTCCGGGCTCTCCATCTCTCACTGGCTCGCATCCGCTCCCACCGCCACCCCCGCCCCCGCCCCCGCCCCCGCGCCGGCCGCACCTGGCGCCAGCGCCCGGGCGTTGAGCGTCTGCCATCCGTCGTCTGCTCCCCCCCCTCCGCCCCCCCTCAGTGCGTTGCTCCGCGCTTCCCAGCAGCGCCTAAGCCCTGGAAATAAATGACACTTGTTGGGGAGGATTTGGCCCGGGTCTAATTAGGGAATCGCCCGAGATACGTCAGCCACATGACCCACATTCAACATAGCCCCTGCCTAGTTTGCAATTCAAATAACTTTGTCTGCTTGCCGTCTAACTTGATTAAGGGGCAACAGAAATGGAAGGGCAAATGTAGCGAAATTGCGTTAGCGCGCTCCTTGACTGCGGGGGCGGGGAGGGGGCGGGGGGCGTCGCGGGCGCGCAGGGACGTGTCTGTGGTTCGAGCACCGAGATTCCCAGAGACGCCGGGGTTCGTTACCAGCCTCGCGCCGCCGCGGGGGGGGGCGGTGTAATTGGTCGTAAGAGAGTAGGCGGAGGACCCCGCCGAGTAGATCGCACATGTCGCCACTCGAGTGAATGCTCGTCACGCAGAAGGGCTGGCCACTCCCTTCGAGAGGCAAAGGGGGAAGGGCTGCTGAGATCTCATCTCACAATCCCGAGTCGAGTGCGTAAGTTTTTTACTTTCTTGCTACGGAGTAGAGCGAAAGTTATGTAATCGGGCGCCGGAAAACGGATAATTGTCAGCAGAAAAACTTTTATTATAGGGCCCTGGTAACGAAAAAGTGCATTAATCCGGTTGCTAAATTTAGAAAAAAATCCTCTAATACGAGGCGTATCCAAAATCCATGTTTTGTGGATCCTTGATACCGAAATATCGAATGGCGGAATAACGTCTTGTCTGTCTCTTCATCCGTCCGTGAACATCGCTAGCGGCTAAACCGTTCTACCTATTTTCTACAAAACTGATACACCTTAATCGATCTGCCTGATGTCGCGGCCTCTTGGATTTGAAACAGATATTTTAATTTTGGGGGTACTTTACATGAAGCCCCTGAGACATTTTCAATATTTTGAAAAAATGGGTCCATCGTTTTTCATTGATTAAGTTTTGTTGTTGGCTAGTGTGAAGGACATTTAAGAATGGTGCAGGTCCCATGTTCGTTGAAAACCCTGATTTTTAGATCATTGCAAGAGTTCAAAATTTGTTGGGAATTTTCTTACAACTAAAATATTAAAAGTAGAGATTTGTTCCCTAAATGAAATTTGTTTCTTAAAGATAGATTTTAAAATAAGGTCACATACAATTTCTCGAAAATTTGAGTACTTTTCGCATGATTTTCCGTGAAAGTACGAGCGAGAAAGTATGCGCTGTTTTAGCCACACTAGTTTTTTAAAGAGACTCTTTCGTGTGAATTGAAGGAGTCAGCGCAAATCGACCTTAGTTACTTCTTTTAGGCGGCATTCATAGTGAAGCCGATTTTGCTCGAAATTTCGGTCTGTCATATTTGTCCGATGTTCTGGATTCGTTCAAACATGATGGTAAACTGAAATGGTCATAGTGATCCCCAACGAATTCTTCCAATGTTGTCCGAAAATTCGGCTGCCGGACGAAGATCTATTTCGTTTGGGATTAACCGTCCGACATCCGCCGACCGAAATGGCGGCCAAAATCATCTCCACTATGACCTCCACCTATTTATTTAGTCAAAAACAGTAAAGAACTGTAGTTGACATATGAGGGATAAAATCATCTGCGCACGCTTATTTGAGAAGAGAAGAAGTAGTTTAAGCCAATGTTGCGCTGACCCTCTTAGTTCGTGTAAAACCGTCTCGCCTACCTAAAAATTATATTTTTTCCGAGAAAGATTGCAATTTTTGTTTTTATTGTTTCTTATGAATTGAAATATGTACTTTTCAATTCTTAAAACTGATTGTTTCTAGGTTTGTTAGTTTTTTAATTTTTTTTTTTCGATTACCCTCGCATTTGCCACGTTCCAAATACTTGAAATAATGTGCATCAAACCTGGTACAAATACGCTGCGAGGGGTGACTGTGTGCGACACAAGAAGACATCAAGTAGCTAGAAAATAGACTATTTCTGAAAATAAAAGCAGAAGAAGATACTTGAAAGGTCAGAGAAAGGTGAAATAAGACAAGGAAACCAAAGTAAAAGGTGTGACATCATTCTGAGGCTTTGCAGAGTTAATAAAATCTTAATCTGGCTTTTCCTTAAAGATACTTTTTTTGTGTGGACTGACTTGAAACATGTCAACTCTCATCATTTTGAAGATATATTTATTATTTATTAGCAGAAAGTTAATTCTTATGCGTAAACCTAAATTGTTATAGAAAATAAATGTTAGCAATAATTAACTTCAGTGTTAAACAACATTGTTACTAGTAATTTTTAAAATGTCTAGTTCAAACCCCTGTAAATTATATATAAGTCCCTTATCAATCTTCAAATTTACTCACAGACACTAAAGTATAATACAAATAACGATCTTAAAAAAAGAATCATCAAAAAATGTTTAACGGTTCATGAGTTACAATGTTATAAATCATACCCTGTTTTTGAAAGGAAAACGGGCGTACAGGATGAAATAATTAATTTTTTTAAATATTTATGACTTTGTTAGTACCTAGTTCTACGAGTAATCATATTTAAAGTAAGATTTAAGCCATAAATAAAAACTTTAAAACTCCGGTAGACAATAATCTTACGAACAGAGAAAAACACAGATCTACATAGTGGGGGTTGAACATATTGAAGGGAAAAATAGTGATTTCACACCTAACTTCATGGGTAGAATTGGTTTACCCAACAATGAACAACAAAGATAGTTTACCTACTTAAACAACAAAAGGCGCCAATAATTCATTTTCGGACGTGTAGACCGCTATTGTACTGAACCCTTCAATTCCTCTTGTTACAATGTAACTTCCAGAATTTTTCTTTTTCCCCCTCTCTTCTCTTTGTTTTCTTACTTGTATTCTTACAAAGAACAAAGTTTCTATAATATATATCCACTTTTGCATATTCGGAATGATGGTTTTGGGAAGAATAAATGTTATTACATTAAGATTGAACTTGTGCCTAACTGAGTTGTGGGCACAATGCAATAAACGTGTACATTGATTCAGAATTCCTGTTTTAGACGTTTTTCTCCTGCCAGTATCCAGCGTATTGGAATCCGTTGACAGCGAACAAGTATTTTCCTAGTATAACATGAATTTCACAAGTTAACGTTAGGAACGAACAAGTATTGGTTTTAACCTTTTTATTTTTCGATATTGTTGATGGATAAACGCTGTTACATATATTTAAAATGATGAAACTCGATCATGAGAAATTTATTTATACAGTCATTAACAGGAAATAAATATACATTTATTTCTGAAAAATAATTTCAATTTTTATATTTGTCAATAAAACCTCTTCTGTCGCGATTTATTATATCTCGTTTGTAAAACTAATTTTAAATATAAATAATCTCACATACTTTAATTTGTTAAAATTGAATTCGCATTATCTTACTAATCAGTGTACGTTAAATTCACATTGTGTACTTAATCACGCTGTTAGAAATTATGAATTGTTTTACACGTTTGAAATGAATTCATAATATTCGATTATGGATTTAACTATATAAACATAACAATTTACCACTAATATAGAACGTGTCAAACAAACAGTTTTAAATACAAAATTCTATAATGAATTTTCATCATCTGCATGAATAGTATTTTCGTTATAGTCAATAAACGTCTCCAATCAAATATGTATAATCATGACTATGTTTTTAATGGAAAATTAATATTTATTATCTCACTCAACCATTTCATTAATTATTAAATATACAAATTACGATTAATATTTATTTTGTCTAACTTGTCAATATATGTTCAACTAGCTTTAAACGTTTGTTAGATGATACGTTACTGCTAAATATGTTCATATTATCTTAAAATATGAAACTTACGATTTTTGATTTGCAGCTTCTAGGCAGTTTTTCCATCTACAACAGTGAAAACGTTCCAAACTACAAACCTGCTTGCATTCGCTGTTTGCCGGCTTTCTATTTATAAACGGCTTGATATGGCAAAGATCGATCACTGGATTGGCGAACGAGGGTCGAGTGCGAGACCGGGAGTGGTGGCTCAGAGCATCAACTGATGTCACTGCAGTGCCTCTGACCGGGAGGTCCTAGGTTTGAGTCCCGTCGACGGTAGGATTTTCGACACTAGCTTGTCAGCTAGGTCGAATTCAGTCCCTGTCTGGAGGAGGATTATAGCGGCCGGCTGCTCTGATCGGTAGTTTCCCGTGGTTTCTCCGATCAACACCAGGCGAATGTCGGAGCAATACCCTAACAAACGGGCCACGGACCGCGCGCGATCTGTCCTTCCTCTTCCTTGCCCTATTCTCATCCCTTAGACACACTTACACTAATATACACTACACTACTACACATGCCGGGAGTCCGGTCGGGGACTTAGAACTTGTCCCGGCTAGGGTGGTGCCCCGCTGGTGGGAGATACCTGGTTGGGGAAAACCCCACTAATCGACGGCAGATCGTCGCCGGATCTCGTCATCCAGGAGGGAAGAACACCGCCACCCCCGATGAAAAACACACACTACACTTACGGGACTAATAATCTCGTTAGTTGACGCGCCCGGAATCAATAACAATCAATGAATCATTCCAAACTACAAAAAACGTGTTTGCATTCGCTGTTTGCCGGCATTCCATTCGTAAACGGTTTGCATTGGACGAGGTCGGCCACTGGGCGCGTGAGCGAGGGGGGTGGACGTCGCCGTCGCACCTGCGGGACGCAGCAAGCGCCGCTCGCAGGCGCCGTTCGTTCTGCGCGCAGCGGACGTCCGGGGGAAATTATTAATGGATTCTGTTTCCTCGGCCGCGAAGCAACGCGGCGGGGGGAGGCGGGGGAGGGGCGGGGGGGCGAGAAGAAAACGAAAGGCGCGAGCTCTCCGCGCGGCAATTAGCAGCAATAACTCAGAGCTGCTTAAAATATTCGCCTGTCGGCTTACGACGGGCTGACCCCGCTTTCTTTCCGAGTTCGCAAACAGGGGGATTCCCGTCACCTGCAGTTTTGCAGTGTTGCTTCTTCCTCTTCTTCTTTTCTTTCTGGGTCCCTTCTTTTTAATTTGCGAAATGTTTATCCACCCGCAGTAGAGATACTGTTAGTTCAAGATTCGTGATGTGATTAAAAAAAAGATTGGTTGGTGATTCCGGGCGCGTCAGCTACTGAAGACACTCGTCCTGTAAGTGTAGTGCATGTTTTCATCGGGTGGTGGTGGTGGTGGTGGTGGTGGCGGTAATATTTCCCCACATAATTGCGAGATTCGGCGCCAACCTACCGTCGACTAGCGGGGTTTTCCTAAACCAGCGAAGCACCGCCCCAGCCGGAACAAATTCTAAGTTGACATCGCAGGTTTCCGCGGCCAGAGTCATGATCTGGGCTGTCCGAGTGACACCGCGTCTAGGCATCTCAGCCTTCAATGCGGCGTCACCTCAACAGCCCAGATCAAGTTCTAAGCTCCTGACCGGTCTCCCGCCATGTGTGGTAGTGTAGTGCATGTTAGTGTAAGTGTGTGTGTAAGGGGAGAGGATAGGACAAGGAAGAGGTAGGGGAGATCGCGCGCGGTCCGTGGCCCGTTTGGTAGGGTACTGCTCCGGCATTCGCCTGATGTTGATCCGAGAAACCACGGAAAACTACCGATTAGAGCAGCCGGCCGCTTGAATTCTCCTCCAGACAACGACTGAATTCGACTTAGCTCAAAAGCTAGTGTCGTAAATCCTGCCACTGTCGAGACTCGAACCTAGGACCTCCCGGTCAGAGGCACTGCAGTAATATCAGTTGATGGGCTGAGCCACCGCTCCCGGTCTGATTAAAAAAGAAATTTCTTCAAATGTGCCGTAAACGTCATATGTCAGGATACGCTAAGTATGAAGTGATGTCGCAGAGAACGTATTTAAGCATTTTATCATGTTTCGCCAAGAACCTAAGGACTATCTGTATACTAATAGGATGCACCAGTTTTTTGTACATTTCGTAAAAACAATCGGCTGGACAGACTGGTTTAATGATAGTCTTGAATTGAACAACATGGTCGGCATGCGAGTAGGAAATACAATCACAAATATGTTTACTTTAAACATTAATAATTTATCCTAAAACATAGAATTCCAAAACAGCTGCTAGCCCCGTTTAGTGCTATGCTTTGTCGGGAGCAACCAAAGCTTCCTTTTGACTGGCGAGCAAACTCAACACTGTTCGTAAGCAAGTTTAGCTTGATGGTGTGCATGATGTCTGTGTGTGGGAACGTGTGTGTATGGTGTATTGTCCACAATCCAGGCTTCTAAAAGATACGTATTCTTTCTTTGTAATATTAGTGTCTTGTTACATTCAAAATGAATTTTTATTTTCGTGTATTATCAGTTGCATCAAAAACCTAGGATGTTATCGACTCCATTTGTCAGAGTATTAATGCATGATTGGAAGAATCTTCTCATAAATCATAACCTATATTTAGAGATATAATGCTTTTACATTATTACTCATACGAAAGCAACAGTCAACAGAATCAACAATACTTAGGGATGTTATTTCAAAGATGTTGAAACGAGTCTTGATTCTTCAATTTTATTTGTCTAATTAATGTGCTTCACGTGGTCACGCCATTTTAAACATTTCTTGATAGCTATCTATATAAACATATTTGTAACTTAATCGTCCCTACATTGGAAAAACCATTTGTAATGAATCTTATAATTATAACCTGATATGTTGTTATTTATTTAATTAATCTGTAATTTCGTTATAATTGACACCTTTGCTATCAATTTTGATATTCATATTTATGTAACTCTATGGCCCTGCTCTGCTCACGTCTTATTTTATAATCAAATATGTTATTAACATTTTTGAAGGATTTATGAAGGTTGATTGCTATAAAGAATGCATAATTGTAGGCCCAGTTTACGATAATTAAGGCATTGAACTTGATAAGGAAGGCCTTCCAAGGAGATTAAATGAATAAACCCAGTCAATCAGTTTCCGAGTTGTCTTGAATACGTATAACGAGGCGATCTTGATATTTGTTGAATATTTCTTTTAGTACGATGTCTGCATCAGCAACTACCCGGCTCGGGTAGAGAATCAACAATGAGATTAGATGTGGCCCACGGGGATATTTAGGGGTTATACACTGAAATGACGGAAGTCTTGGAAGTCACGTCCTATTATCGTATCGGACCTCCTTTTGCCCGGCGAATTCCAGTGACACGACGTGGTATGAAATCCACTAGTCCTTCAAAGTTCCCTGCAAAAACATTAACCAATGCTGCCTCTATTGCCATAATTACGAAAGTGTTGCTGGTGCAGGACTTTTTGCATGAACTGATCTTTCGATTATGTACAGTTTGATGGGATTCATGTCGGGCGATATGGAGGTTAAATCATTCGCTAGAATTGTCCAGAATGTTCTTCAAACCAAATGCAAACCCCTATGACCCGGTGACATAGCGCATTATCATTCATAAAAAGTCCTTCGTTGTTTGAGAACATAGAGACCATGGATAGCTTCAAATGATCTCCAAGTAGCTGAACATAATCATTTCTATTTTCCAGTCAATGATCGATTCAGTTGGATCAAATGACCCAGTCCATTTCATGTAAAAACCGCGTACACCATTATGGAGCCACCACCAGCTTGCACAGTGCCTTGTGGCCAACGTGAGTCTTTGGCTTCGTGGGGTCTGGCCACACTCAAACCCTACCAACAGCTCTTCAAATTTGAAATTGGGACTCATCTAACAAGATCATAATTTTACAGCTGTCCGAGGTCCAATCGATATCGTCACGAGCCCAGGAGAGGCGATGTATGCGATGTTGTGATGTTAAGCAAAGGCCCTCGAGTCAGTCTTCTGCTTCCATAGCCATTAAAGTCAAACTTCTCCGCACTATCCAAAAGGATTCGTTCGTCTTACGTCAGTGAGACAAATATCACTATTGAAAGAACATCAGACTATTTATTTCAGCAATTTGTTTGCGACATTTTGTGAAAGTATCGGACTGTTTTTTGAATAAGAACTTTACTATTTTAACGTTCTGGGAAATGTTCACCAAATATCTTAATTCCCAACTAGTACTGTTTCTCATGATTAAATAACGAGTTTTTTTTATTTTTCTTTGTTTTGATTTGTTTTTTTGACTTACCACGCTACGCGTCACGCTTGAAACCCCTTATTCGCAACTTCGGCTCTCGACGTGGTGAACAAGGAATTCTTATTTGTAATTTATTTCCCGATTTGCGTTTTTATTGCTACGCATAAAATGTGCCTGTTAAGTTTTTCGCAACACAATCAGTTAGTTACAATAAACAAGAGAACTGAAGAAACTATCCGTTGACGTTCTTCAGAACTTCTCCTAGATTCATTTCTTTCTGCACAATTTATTGCATTGTTTTAATGATTTTTCTATCTTGTATATTCTTGACCTTTCTATTTTCAGGAAAAGGACTTTAATTCTATAGAATTCAGCAACTTAATTTAATATAAACAATAAATTATCGTGTAAAATTGGTTTTAAAACCAAAAGAACACGATGTACACGTAATTCCCCTCAAAAATCTCAACTGTATTTGTAATCATTATTCGAAAATTAATGGTTTGCCAAAAGCTTTAAAATCTTTACAGATTGTGAACATAAATTGTGTGATGAATGGACAAGCAAATTAATGGGTGTATAAACCTGATAAGATTATCTAGATTATTAGGCCATTACAGAATACTAGCTGAATGTAATCGTAGTGAGAGATGAGATGATGTAATACGATTTGTTTGTTAAATGCAACATTAAATGATAGCCAAAGTATCGCATACTCAATTATATGACGGATTACAGCATTCATGTTGAAAAAATGATTCTGAATTCAAGTTCTGATACCAGTTGTATTTGATTATCAGTAAATTTTTATCTTTAAAAGAAGAAATTGTCGATAAGAATCTTTCATCTTCTTTTCAAGAGAACCCAATGTTGTTGTTTTATTTCTTTCACTGTTATCACTGAAGTTAAGTTTGCGTTGAGAATTGCTCTTTGAGAAATTCAAGTGGTAAAGGTACCTCCAGCAATATGAGTTACATAAAGAACTGAATATAAATACACATACATATAACAGAATTAAACACTAAATTTAGTTCGTTTTGTTACGTATTCAGAATTCTTTCAAATTCTGTCAAAAAAATAAAACGTCATTAGGGTCCCTAGGTACGACCGTAACAACAAATATTGCATAATATATTATTTGAGAGCCGTTTATGAACAAAAATATCGAAATACTAATTTCGTTAGTACTTAACTACTAAGTGAACTTGGAAACTCCATTAGTTTCAAAACATGTCGTTTTGTTATTTTCATAAGGTAAATCGGAAGAGAAAATCCATTTGATTGAGCTCTTCGAAATATTGAAATTGCTCCCGGATTCACCTCGGCCTACGAGAAGTTCTTCACAATTGTCGCAGTAATCAATATCAGAAGCAACACTCCACAATACACTCGCTATTTGGATTGTTTTTACGTCGTAAAACACAACTTAAAATGGATAAGTGCAGCTGAGAGGTTTGCTTAAATTTAGGACGAACTTATCTCTGAAGTTCATCTCAAAGGTGACGGTGAATTGGACGGAAATCATCTCTGACGGTGAACAGAAATCATCGCCTGAGTCTACCTTACAAGTCTTAAGATCTACTTAGAATTTTAAGCAATGGTGGTCAAACCGGCCGCTATTGTCCATGAACTTGCGCTCACCTGCCACAATCTCTCTCCCAGGAGATCAACTTATTCGATAGTAAATTTTTTTAAATGTTTTTTAACTATACTATTTAACAAAATTTGATAAAACTGATATAACTAAAGCTGATTTCCCGTTGAACTTATTCACCTTCAATTTAACTATTAAAATATGAACAAAATAGATAGTAGTTGCCTGCATCAAACGTTTGTTTTACGTTTATTGCAATTGACTATTTGCAGAAATTATTTTAAAGAAAATGTTATTCATTCTGTCGTCTTGAGGTAGTATGTTTCACAACTAATTTTGATAGTTTCATGACTTCAAAGTTTCAGATTCACAAACGCCAAATATTAGCTTAGCAGTGTAAATAAATGTAGGGTCTTATTACATATTCAAATCCCGTTCACGAATCGAAACCAGATGGCAGGAGATCTGTGAAGGAAAGCAAAGAACAATAGACGGGAACTCACAAAGACGAAGGTTTCCATAGACAATGTGCGTTCATGAACGTACTGATCACGATGCCTTTTTAATTTCTTGCTGTAGTGTAAACTTTATTACTAGTAGAAAAAAGCTGCATTAAAATGTTTGCAAAAACGCAATATCGTACACAAAGAAATAAAGTGTAAAAACAATCATGCTGTGAACACTAGCCATATGTTTTTCGGGCGTGATCAAACGAAGAATATTGTAATAGGATTTTTTCAAGCCAGTTTAGAAGCAATAGCTTCAACAAGCCTTCTCGATTATTAGTCATAATCGTCATAATCATTATCATCATCATCATCATCATCATCATCGAAAGTTATACGTCTATATAACCTTTCTGTTATCAGACGACGTTCGCGGACCTCAGCGTAATCATTGCATTTGCTTTTTACATCCCGGGAGGCCTTGATGATAGTTCCCACATGTGAACCTCGCTATGACTTGAAATATCATCACAGACGAGAACTTCCCACATCGCTAGGGATGGTAAACTCGTGTCGGCATTGAAGGGGGTTTAATAGTGGTCAGTTTTTGAGCTCTTTGTGCCCTTTAGGACCAAATTTATTTCTGAAAACTGTTTCAAATATTTCTCAACAATGATGACAATTACAAAACTATTATGTTCAGTTTCATCGACGTAATTGAAAATATCTATCGTTTGATGTTTTAGAAACTTAAAAATATTACCTAAGAAAAATACAGGTAAATATCAATAACGAAAAACAACGGAAAATAAATATAAATTGTATATTTTTTAGAAACTAACCTTATGTCTTTCTAAGAGTGAAAGCAGCAGAATATACTATTTGCGTGCTCACTTTGTCTGGCGAAAGATTAATTAATGCACAACCGCTGAAAATTGAACAATGAATACCAATGTGTTTATGTAATTAAGTGGCGCGCAAACAGGTAGTAGATTACCAAGCACGGCCAAACAACGCACATGCAGCTTTTATTAATGGAATCCAGTGAAATGAATAGACAATTCTATTTTGATGTCGAATTCTTTCTGTGAAGTAAAACTTTAGGTAAGATTACGACCAAACTTATTACGCCTAGGTTTAGCATCTCGTTCTAACTACTTGTTTAGACTATAGAGTTCCGAGTATTCGATCGAATTAACGCAAGTTCGTCTTAATACCTTCAGAGTAAATTTCAAAATTCAAAATTTATTGCTTATTTATCCTTGAAAATAGATTTTATTACATGGGAGTTTTTTTTGTTTGTTTTTTCTCCCTTTCAAAATTCAAAATTTAAGTAGTATATGACTTTGTGTAGGGATCACAGAATTTTGAAAATTTGCACACAATTCACTTTTCCCCATAGCATGTCATACGCAGTTTTTAACTGTTTTTTTGACGTAAAATAAATTTAAAAAAATTAGAGTAGACGTTACATCAGAAAAATCCAATTCTAGTACTAATTCTCTATTATTTTGTACCCGAGAATATTTACACAGGATAAAAATCTTTTCATTCCAATATTATATTCCGAATATATAGTCGAAGAGTGCCTCACACCATACAGCCGCTTCTTTTGTACAAGCAAGTGCTGCCGCGCCGCGGAAATTGCCAGTACTTTATCCTCTGCGTGTATTATCACGATGGTGTTGGCATCAGTACACCGAGGATTGATCGGACGATTGCACAGATTTGCGTGGGTTCAGTTGTACTTGAGATTTATATTCTAAGGGTAAGTGTTACATTTAAGTTACATTCATTATTACGTTCATACCTATGAAGAAAGAAAAGAAGAAAAGGCAACACAAACAAGTGGTCGCGTAATCTTGCGTTCTCGCTCGTATTTTCATGCAAGATTACGCGAAAAGTACTCAAATCTATCTTTGAAGAACAGATTTCATTAAGGGAAAAATATCTATCTTGATAATTGTAGTTGTAAGAAGACGCCGAAAATACTTTAAAATTTCGCAATTTTCGAAAAATTAGGGTTTTCAACAAACATAAGACCTGCACCATAACCTTAAACGTCCTCCACACTCTCCAACAACAAAATTTAATCCAAAAATGTGGAGCCATTTCTTTTAAATGTGGAAAATGTTGCAAGAGCTTCAGGTAAAGTACCCCCCCCCAAATTAAAATATCGGTTTCAAATTCAAAGGGCGCACATCAGCCAGATAGATTGGTTAAGATCAATTTGGGAGAATATCGGCTTAACGGTTTAGCCGCTAGCGTTGTTCACAGACGGACGGACGGATAGACACGTTTTGCCGTCACTCGATTTTTCAGTATCAAGGACCCAGAAAGCATGGATTCTGGCTACACTGCGTATTAAGAGTTTGTTTAATTTAGCAACTGAATTGCTCCACTTTTTATTTACCAGGACCCTGAAATAAAACTTTTTCTGCCGAAAATTTGTCGTTTTTTGCGCAGCATTACATAACTTTCTCTCTACTCCGTAGCAAGAAAGTGAAAGTGGAAAGGATGAAGGTATTCGTTAGAATCATAAAACACAAGGAATATACTATAGTTAATTTTTTTAAAATTTTATTGTTATTACGAAGAGAGCCGGCAAGACGTGCATTGCCTTTGTTTTGGACTGATTAATTATTGAACAACTCAAATTATTTAGTTGCGGTGAAAGATAATATTTAGTTGGCGAAGCAAAAGTGTTTTTGTGATCTTCATAAAAATATATGAACTGTGATAAAAAGACCGTTATTCTGAATTCAAATCATCTTTTGCTGGACAATTTTCACCTTTTGACAAAACTGAAAGTTGCGTTAAATACTTCCATGCTCATTTGGAGGGATGTGCTTTATTAGAAACACATTTTGGTTGAGAAACGATGTAACATATGTTCCGACTATTAAATGCATCAGCATTGTCTCTCACTACGGGCTTAAGTAGACATAGACATTAGTAGACGTATAGTAGGAGAAAGCATTGCACTGCTGTGTTAGTGTTTGGAGAGTATGTGAGCTGGTCAAGAAGGCAAACACAAAATATGTGCGGTATTAGGTTCACTTCCCCACCTCTCCTCATTTCACATGCTCTACCAAATTCGTTCCAATCATCCTCACACACTTTCTCATAGTATTTGATGAGCACTTCATTACTCTTCTACCGAATTATTCTTCTTGAAAATGTTTATGAACTTGAGTGTCTGTGAAACGCCGGGTCCGCTGCAAAAGTGCAGAGGTTTCTTGAGACATCTTCAGTCTTCATCAGGACGTGCATCAGCGACTGAAGTCGATCTAGCTGACATGTTAGTGTCGAAAATCCTGCCACCGTCGGAACTCGAACCTAGGACCTCCCAGGTAGAGGGACTTCAGTGAGTAGGTTGAGTAGTAGATCATTGAGGGATTCACAACCATAAGAGACCAAGTGCAGTTTTTAAGAAAATTGTAATAATGTGATTATATAGTAAAAGAAATCATCTTCTGTTCTCTGCCATAGTAAACTAAGTTCTTATTTCTCATACTAACGCAGAGCGTTTAATTTTATTTTATTACTTAACTGGAATTGATTTTCTGTTAAAAGCTTTAAAGCACAATTTCTGCAAGTCGTGTCCAGTGGATTTGCTCTGTTTTGGTTGTGAACACGTCAATTTTCAATGACAAATCCATGCAAAACATATGCCTACAAGACGGCATATCCTAGTTACACTTGGGCACCGATCACCTCACTTCCTTTGCTCCACGGCCTACTGGACCCACGATCCCAATCTTCCTACCCCCCCCCCCACCTCCTTTCTCCACACCTTTTCACCTTCTCCGCGCGACTGAAGAGATCGCGCTAATGAAATAATTAATGAAGTTTCGCGCCGTCGCTGGCGAGCGAGCCTATAATATAATAACAGCGACGCCCGTCCGCCCCACTCCTTCGCTCGCTCTCTCCCCCTCCCCCTCCACAACGTTTGCACCCATGCATCATCCCCCGCCGCCAATCTTCAATCCAATTTGGCGCGCTCCGTAAAGCTGTTGCCGCAGGAGAACGCCCGCGCCGCGTGAAACCTTTGCCCTGAGTTTGCAGCGCAGCGCTGCACCTCGACGGGAAGTTGCGCGTCGGGCCAATGACGGTGAGCGATGGTGAGGCGTGACGTAAAAAGAACACAGTGAGAAGACTTGGCGACGGAAACTGTTTACGCGAAAGTCAGGGGAATAGAAGGACGGAATGAGAAGTAAGAAATGGATGAACATAATACTTATTGGTAATATTGGTACCTATTGGTACTGGTAACATTATACCTATTGGTAATATAGGTACCTATTGGTATTGGTAACATTATACCTATTGGTAATATTGATACCTATTGGTATTGGTAACATTATACCTATTGGTAATATTGATACCTATTGGTATTGGTAATGTTAATGATCAGAATGATATTAAAAAATGTACTCCCCAATTGCATCGACAATTTTTAAATCTGTTTCAATCTTCTCAAAACTTTCTGGTGAAGCTTAGCTTGCGTGAATACCATATTTTTTAATATCTTTTCATTTATTTACTGTCACATTTGGCGACATTTTTTTTCCACACTTGGCGACGTAAATTATTTTCGCGAAAGTGAAAGCTACGTGAGGGAATAGAAGGACGGAATAAAAAGCAAGAAAGAGAAGAACATTATATCTTTTGGTAATGTATATAATTAGAATGATACTCAAAAACGTGCCTCCCCCAAAACTTCAACCATTTTTAAATATATGTTTCAAAATTTCAGTAATTTCCTGTGAAGATTTACTTGCCTGAATAGCATATTTTTAATATTTTTCAAATTATTTTATTTGAAAGTTTTTATCAGGTAATTTCTTCCTATAATCATTCAGACATATCACAGTAATCTAAATATGAGATCTAAACATGTTCAGCAAAACGTGATTTTCAAGGGAGATATTTTCAAACAGACTGAATAAACCGAAACTTAATGAAAACTTGATTCAGCGATACATAAAAAAATAACTCGTGCTCTCTGATTTGTACAAAATAATAAATTATGTTATGAATTTAATTGCCATTTGTTAACACAATAATGAGCTTAACTTATAAAACTTAAAAAACTATTATTTAGTTATTATTACTCAACTTATTGACTTATTGATTATTGACTTATTGAAACTAGTGCACATACTTTCTCGCATTATTTCTAACTTCTGCAATTTTCGAAAATTCAATGAGCACAACGAAAATGACCCACGTCATTATTTCAAGCGCCCAGTATTTTATGCGTGGACCAACATTTAAAAAAACATCAGCTTTTCAGAAAATGTTTTAAACCTAGGAGATCTTTAAACCTTGGCCCGCACGAACCTAGAGAATCAGAAAGGTCCACAAGGATATTAACAATATACGTACGTGTTTTGTTTTAGGTACGTAAAGACGCAGCAATTAACTAGTAAACCATTAAAGAAATTGGAGACATTTTTTTAAAAAAATTGAAAATATAATTGAGGTTTCGTGTAAAGTACCCCCAAAAATCGAAATATAAGTGCCAAACTCCAAGGTGGGAGAAACCTGGTTGGGCAAGCCGACATATGTCGGAGTCAGATTGTCCAGCCAGCAGGGGACGATTACCGCCACCTTCCGCCATGAAAACACGGACTATACTTAAGGTACTAAAGACCTGAACAGTTGACGCAGTTCACGGATTAACTAATCAATCATTTAAGATGGAGTAGAAATGAGAATTGCACTTCGTGATCTACTAACTACCGTTCTTAATAATTTTATAATTATTATTATTTTTTGTATAAGCGAGTCAAAATCATGAAACAAAATACTTCACTTATTAACAAATTTTATTCCTTAAAATATTTAGAATGATTTAATAAAACTGTTAAAGGAATAAAAACACAGATAATTTTGAAATCATTCTCTCGCAGCAGTAAGGGGCCATTCATGAATTACGTGAGGTCTTTAAGGAGGGAGGGGAGTCAAGCGAATCTCACCTAATCTTACGTGGGGGGGGGGAGTGTCTTCGCAAATATCACGTTTTTTCGCTTAAAACAGAGCTAAATTGCGAGAAAACCGAGACAATTTAAGTAAAACACGTTTGTATGCTAGAATATGGCTAAATCTTGAACTATATTTTTTATCGCAGTTATATAAATGCTACAATAAGTTGCTTAGTATACTGACAAAATGAATATAACAAAAATTACCAAACTTTTGATGATGAATGTGATAAATATCAATACCTGTACTTTTACCGAAGTTTTTAAAGAAAAATTAGCGCGCATTTTTAGAACTGCAATAATATTCATTGTAATTCAGTCACTATTTTTACATACTAGTCATATCTAATCTTAAATATAACTAAGAAAATTTTGTTTAAGTAAATCACAATGCAATCAATCACAAATTAACGTGTTTACATTAAAAATACGCATTTTGAAAAATCTCACGAGAGATTAGAAGGTGGGGAAGGGGGTCGAGCCAAATCTCACGACATCTCACCAAGGTGGAGGGAGTCGAAAAATCGCCAAAATCGCCTCGCGTACTTCATGGACCGCCCCTAAGGGAGGAGTGAATGGACAGGGACCGTTCAAGGTGTGAACGGCGAGCGAGGCGACCTCTCGCGGCAGAAGTGGAAGATAATGAGGTCGCGGACAAAGAGCGTTCTTCCCTTGAACGCCGCTCCTTGTGGATGCGTCGCGTAGTCGGCGTGGAGTGTGGAGGCAGCTCTCAGGCCCAGGCGTGGAGTCGCTGGACGCGCGCGCTGCCCTCGTTCTCATAAACGGGCGGGTAGCTTTTCTGCTTTGGAAGCGACCGCGTGAAAGGGGAGAACGTTTGCGTCACTCTGAACGTTCTGGGGTGTTTTACATTCATTTTAATGAATTGGTGTTCACCAAACTTATCATGATCCACAGTGCAACTAGTGTTTCTTATAGCTACTATTTTGTTTTGCTCAATATTTGTTGTCTTATTGTTTGTTTTATTGTACAGTCTCTTATAGCTACCATTTTGTTTAGCTTTTATATTGTCTTGATGATTTTACTTTAGTGATTTTTAGTGAATATCAACCTCCTGTAACCCTGATAAAGCAGAAGGCCTTTGCCCAACGGGATGATGTAGGCTAATAATAATAATAATAACAATAATATAATAATAATAATAATAATAATAATAATAATAATAATAATAATAATAATAATAATAATAATAATAAATTGAATTAAAATCATGTAGTGGGGATATCGAAAAATGAGTTACGGCAATTTGTCTGCCTGGCCAATCGTCCATCCGATCGTCCGCTCCTGTCCCTCCTTCCGTCCCTCCACCATCCGTCCCTCAATCCCTCCGTCTGTCTGTAAGTGAACAACGGTAGTGACCAAAACCTTAACAGAATTTCACCAAAATTAATATTCCACGATCGAACTGGGAGAACTCAAGGCTCTGCGAATCTGAAACAGCTATTTTGGATTTTCATTTTCACCATTTTCCATTTCCCCTCCTCAAAACCGACTCATTTGTTTAAGGGGTCATTGTTTTTTTACGACCTGAAGATATTGGTTGTGCCTCGTTATACCGTTAACTTGTGTATACATTCCCATTATCATTAACAGGCGTTAGACTTCAAACCATTACCATTTTCAGGTGCTTCCCAAGACACCTTATAATCCGTTACGTCCAGGCTATATGACTTCGTAACTATAATAATTCGGCCACCCCTGTTACAGCAAGTAACGTTTAGAAGCGATTGAGATGAATAGAGCACGTAATAAATAACTAAATATGATGTAGTGACTTGTGAATGCTGATAATATTCAATGAGGAATGTTCTTCATCAACGTTCATCTTCAACGTAGAATGTTGAAGAAACCGTTCCCATTGTAAGTCGGTACAGCTGCCAGAAAGAGTTGATCTGCGTGGGAGTCTCGCAACAGATGCCAAGTAGATAAATTAAAATGCGAGCGAGCACATGTCACATGCTTAGGAAGCTTGTCGAGATGATCTAGACCTGCCGGCACCAGGAGAGAGATGACGCGCAGGTCTTTAGGAGACGTGTGTGAACACGTCGGTTCCCGTGGTGGCTCGAGATAGCAGGAGTTCCGCCAAGAGACGTCCACGCGGTGGAAGCTTTTGCGTAGACGTGAGAGACGAGTTTCAGAGCCAGCAGTGAAGTGCCACGGCCGTCATCAATTCACATCGATCTTGTAGATGATGAAGGCAGTGAGGGGTCGTTGGTTGGCCGTTGGGTGAACCTTGAGAACTGGGCGCTGCCTCTGGATTGACTGGATATTTTGAGTTTTCGAGCGCCTGAACTGCTAAGGTCATTATTGCTGTAAGTGTAGTGCATTTTTTTTGCGCGAGAGGTGGCGATGATCTTCCCCCGCTGGATAGCGGGATTCGGCGCCGGTCCATGTCGGCTTACGGGGTTTCCCTCAGCCAGATATCTCCCACTAGCAGGGACCGCCTCATTCAGGACAAGCTCTAAGCTCCCGACCGATCTCCCGGAATATGTGGTAGTGTAGTGCATGTTAGTGTAAGTGTGTGTGTAAGGGGAGAGGATAGGACAAGAAATCGGAAGGACAGATCGCGCGCGGTCTGTGGCCCGTTTGATAAGATACTGCTCCGGCATTGGCCTGGTGTTGATCGGAGAAACCACGTAAAACTACCGATCAGAGCATCCGGCCGCTAGAATTCTCCTCCAACAGCGACTGAATTCGACCTAGCTGAAACGCTAGTGTCGAAAATGCTGCCGCCATCGGGACTCCAACCTAGGACCTCCCAGACAGAGCCACTGGAGTGACATCAATTGATGCCCTGAGCTACCTAAGGGGGGGTGACGCAGGGGGGAGCGTTGAGTGCCATTGTGAAGCAGCGTTCTGAGGGCGCCGAGGCGGTGGCCGGGCTGGGAGACGCAGCTCGTGGTCTGTGTTCTGTCTCTGGCCCAGGAGAACGCTTGTGAATAGTGGAGGCAAATTTTATCAAACATCCATACATCGATGTTTCGATGCATCGCCAAAGGGTTTTTGATGTCGATGAAAACATCGACGAAAAACCGTCGATGTATAAAACATCGATGTTTTAATTATAGACTAATAAAAATGCTATTTTCCTTTCCATTTTTAATTACAGTACGTATAAGGAATGTATTTTATTGTTTGGTTACCAGCATATTATTATCATACTAATTAATAAAAAGTATTATCGAATGTAAAGAATAAAATTAACAATAAAGAACATCGTGTTTTGCAACTTTACCCTTCAGTCACTTCCATCTATACACCATGGAAGTTAACCACCTAAAATTCCCTCACATCGCACAGGCGAAATGTGCAGCGTCATGAAGAGGATGACGCAAAACAAGGATATTGCTGTGGATTGCTGCTACTCTTCAACGTTTCTAAACCCCTTTACTTACAAAATATAAAAATTAAAAAAAACATCGATGTTTTTGCAACAAAATATCGATTTGAAGAAAACATCGAAAGCAAAATATCAATGTTTATACAGCGATTTTCCTGGAGAAAAAAATAGATGTTTTTTGCCATCTCTCTTGTGAATATGTTGAATGAAACATAATAAAAAATCATAAAATGCATAATTGAGTGAAATAAACGTGTACGGTTAAATAATATATTGGGATAATGCACGATCCCTTAGCTTCGCTTACGGGAACCAGATGGTAAATAGAAATCATGACATTATCCGCAGACAAGTATAATATGCTATCGGATTGTTTACAAGAGTAATTAAATGAAGACAGATTTGCAGTAAATACCTGAAAGATTAGCGGAATGTATTTGTAAAAATAATTGTACGTAACTGTCACAAATAAAAAGAGAAACTCTATGATGTGATATAGGGTGCTAAGTTTATTACAATATTCATCCTGTTATTGCCGTATTTCTTCGAGATCAATTTCATCTTTGCATTTATCTTTAAAAAAGCCTTTATTTGTTGAACTTTAGACGCTTGTTGGGTTCAAAACGAATTCTTATTCTCGAACCTCAGTAAACGATACGGTTTTTGTCTCGAAAATTACAACACTAATAAAAACTCTCAATAATGCACAGAAAAAAGAAAAAGGTAATTCGCATAAATAATCGTGCATAAGAGATGAAATGTAAAATGAGAGAAGGTATAATTAATTTACCTTGTGCTAAAAAAGCAAGGGCCATTCACTTAGGTAAATCATTCACAAATCTTCTTTTGAAAATATCAGAGCTTTTCAGAATCCCTTTGAACGTAATAAATGGCCAGATTTCTAAGATACCATTGAGATATAACGATCACGAATGATCGTGTTTAAAAGTCCTCGTTAAAAATTAAAAAGTGCATCGCCAAGGAAGGGTAGAATTTTCTTGGGACAGCCAAAGAAATGGCAAGGCGTTTGGATGGGGCAAATTCTAATTACAAGAAGAGCAGCCTCGCTACAATTATTTCGCGTCTGGAATTCAGTTAAGACAATGCGGCGAAGACAGAGCCCGCAGTGGTGGAATGGGGTGTAGAAAAGTGAGGTTATTGGCGGGGAAGAATGGGGTAGCGAGACGCCGAAACTCAGCTCGAGACTGTTAATTCTACTCCCGCTTATTAAGAACATCATTATGGGATAAAGAGGTACGGAGATTCACTCCTTTCTCATTTGAATACAATTTAAA
Organism: Teleogryllus occipitalis; assembly: GCA_011170035.1. Classification (NCBI taxonomy): domain Eukaryota; kingdom Metazoa; phylum Arthropoda; class Insecta; order Orthoptera; family Gryllidae; genus Teleogryllus; species Teleogryllus occipitalis. The sequence continues at coordinate 36,129 of BLKR01006076.1, read as the reverse complement.
CCATCTGAATCATCATGAATGAGATACAAGGGAAAGTTCGTTTCGTGCCGGATCGTCGAAGGGACTTTTTTTTTTTTTTTCGAAATGGCCGACCGAGAAGTTTCGCGCGCACTCTTGTGGCGATTGCTTGCCGGGGAACTCTGGTGATTGTTTCTGCCTTCGCCGCTGCGACCGCCAGCGCGCACTTCCTGCTGCGGGGAATCCCCCATGCCGATGGAAGCGGAAAGCAGCAAAGGGGGCGGCGCCGATGGCTCGGCGCACAGTGTTACCGGTTCTCAAGTTCTTTACCAAAAGCAGAATCTTTTTTTCTTTTTTCGCTTTTTAACGAATAATTGTAGGCATCATTCTTGGTACCTCTTCAAAATAATTAATATGTATTTCTTAATGAATATATTTATGTCTTTTATCTTGTTTATTTAATGGCATTGGTTTTCTGACTTTAATAAACAGATACTAATATATTTTTTAATAATTTATTTCTTGACTTTTGACCCTAGTTGGGATCTTTTTCAAATTTCTAAAAAATAATAAAAATTGTTACATGCAAATTATGGAGATTATACCAATAAAATTGCAAAACAATATATGTAATAAATGTTTCTGTTTTGTTTAGTAAAACGTATTTCACACAAAAATTTCTAAACACGGAGTCAAATAAGCAAAATCTATTTTGATAGACACATTTGAAAATCACATTTGAAAGACAATACTTTCGAACCCTGGAAATTACGCGTAAGAGCATTGAGTTAAAATAATTTACAATAGAAGTAAAGGAAAGTTCTGAATAGAATGCCAAAGCCCTTTGCTAAAGCCATTTTCATTAACATTTCTTAGCCAATTGGGCTTGAAATATTATGTGCGTTTAGATTCTCACGAGATCAGCAATAAATTGAAAAGAACAGTTGCATTGCATAGTGACAACATGACATATTTTTAAGGTAGTTTGCTTCCCTACCTAGACCATCACCTGCCTAGACCTACTTAAATTCCCATGCTTGGGGGTAAGAGTGACATGAGGCGAACATGACGTATTCTCTTCACAGTCACTAGCAAGATCCGTCTGTCTAAACTTTTCTTTGTCACACAGCTACAGAAATTGGGATGATTTTAAAGGAAAGTTACAAATATATTTTTGCCTCGACAAGGAATCGAACCCGATCAGGTTTCTCCCACCGCCAGCGGAACACCGCCCTAACCGAGACATGATTTAAGCTACCGACCTGGCATGTGTGGTCTAGATTTGGTGGGCTTTGGAAGTTATAATAAAATCTTGTTATCAAATAATGACATGCTAAATTCCCTTGCTAAAACAACTGTGTAATAACGTGCATATTAAGTAAGAAAATGTATGCCAGCGTTTCTTGCAGCCCAGTGAAGCACGTACTGGTCAGTTTCTTCTATATTGCAACTTATTTTCTTATTGTAGCATGTAGTGCAGTCATGCATGAAATGCATGGAGTTTTCTCCAACTACTCATTTGTTTGAGGGAATCATTCAAATTTTATGATCTGAAAATATTGTTCGTGCCTCGTTATACCGTTAACTGGTGAAAGAGACCACACATGCCAGAATCTTCCATGCCAGGAACCCACTCTTTTCCTGACATGTGTGGTAGTGTAGTGCATGGAAGTGTGTGTGTATGTGTGTGTGTGTGTGTATGTAAAGATGATGATAGAACAAGGAAGAGGAAGGATAGATCGCGCAAGGTCCGTGGCGCGTTTGATAGGGTACTACTATGGCATTCGCCTGGTGTTGATCGGAGAAACCACGGAAAACTACCGATCGGAGCAGCCGCCCGCTATAATTCTCCTCCAGACAGCGACTGAACTCGGCCTAGCTATCTAATTAGTGTCAAAAATCCTGCCACCACAGGTACTCGAACCTAGGGCCTCGCGACTACTATGATAGTAGTATATGATCATACAAGAGCATTATTATAACCTGCACGCGGTTTGCCGCTGGAATTTATAGCGCCGAAACTCCTGCCACCGACGTCAGTGGAACTCTAGGACCTCCCGGTCAGAGGCACTGCAGTGACATCAGTTGAAACCCTGAGCCACCTCTCCCAGCAGAGTTAATACAGAAAATCCTGCCACCGTGGGGCTTCAAATCCTAGGACGTGCCGGTCAAAGGCACTGCAGTGACATCAGCGAATACCCTGAGCCACCTCTCCCGGTATTTCACGTAAATAGTGTTAGCGTGCAATGGCAGCTGTATGCAGCTTTATTCGGCGGTGGATGCTAATCCGGAACGGCGTAGAAGGCGGTGATGCGGGCGGCCCGTGCGTGTAGGAGCACTCGGAGAAAAGTCGGCGGGCGGTCTCTGGAGAGCGCGGAGGTGGCGGCGGCGGCGGGCGCGAGAAGACGAATACGCGGGCGGCCTCGAGTGCGTTGGCGAAGCACTCCGCCCTTGTCGCCTCGCATCACGCCGCGGCGAGGCGGAGGCGGCGAAGGCAGCGGCCTCTCATAGTTGCGGAGTGAAGGTGACCCCCGTGAACTTTTCCATAAAAATTGAAAATTTCAGATTTTTCATGTGTATTCTTTGCTGCATGGTTTGATCGTCGTTATTCGCGAAGTAAATTATTTTTATCTCGTTTCTCCTATCAGATAGTACCGAATAACGTATTGCACTGAACACAAAAAGCACCATGTAGGCCAGAAAAATTATTGGAATACGAAGGTTTTTTCGTTAAATGTTTTCGTTTTGTGAAATTCGTTTGTTCATCGTGTGAATATGTTTGATCAGCCATTCTAACGTATGAACCAACTTCAGTTCAAATGTTATTAAAAAAACGTATACCACGAAATAGAAATTTGAAGATATTTCAGTCCTCTTCTTTTGACCATCTTTGGAAAACCTTTTATCCATCACTTGCTATATACCACTAAATAGAAATTTGAAGATTTTTCATTCCTTTTCTTTTGTTCATCGTTGGAAAACCTTTTATCCGTCACGTAGGAAAGGAGTAAAGGAGTAAGCTCTTTTAGATGATTTTCATAAGAGTTGCGTGTTGTAGTGGAAGCACTCTGTTATTTCTTCCAATGATACACTGTCACATTGAGAAGTAATGCTGTTGGGTTATAATTATTAGTTCAAGTAGTGTATGTTTATTGATGAACTTTCCTCGTGTTTGATTCCTTGATGACAAGGCGTGACCATTCGTCTTGGAGCTGTTACAGTACGAACTTTCTAGAAGGTAAGTAATTAATAATTCTTGCGCAGAGAGTTGCTATCTTTATTGTTTTATTTGCGTAGATATTTTTCGTTTGTTGCTACCATTATCGTACCCTCATTAGTATGTGTGTACATACGCACAATTAAATGTTTATCATTTCCGAACTCATGATCAATAATAATTGAATAATCCAATAATAATCTTAAGATTCAATATTATTATTCTATATAGTTTTAACACCTCACTTTAATTGTAACTGTTTATACAAAACAACTGAGTCACGGATATTTTAATTTTCATTAAAATGTATTACTTCAATAGCTACAACCCCATAACCCATGGCCGGAAGGACAGGATGCCGCTGTATTTCCAGAGGCTATTGCGCCAAAGTACATTCATACGTATGTCAAGGTAAGTCTTTGTGGATTCCACGAAAATGACCCCAAAATTTTTTAGGAGGTACATAATTAAGTTATATAATGTCTAAGTGAAAAATAGTAATATTGTGAAAAGAATAGAAGAGAAACCAAAAACATTATATATTTACATTTATTATCAAACCTATATATTTCCACTTACTGCAAGCTGTAAGCGAATAGTAAATCTCGTTTATGAGATGAGTATGTTCACTGTACATTTATTACTAGATTTCGTGCTTAATTTGTTTTTCCTTCTCCCGCGTACTCAAAGAAGAGAACATCTAATATGCTTCGCGTAAACGTCTTCCTTACATTTACTCATTTTAATGCGCGGTGTACACATGAAGCACGACTTTCATTCGCTCCCGGGCGTTTATGGCGCTCAGTCGTCGGGGCAGCGAGGGGGAGGGGGAGGGAGGGGGAGGGAGGGGGGAGGGGTGGGTCGCGTGAGGTCGCTGCTGCAGCGTAGGGGGCCATGGCGGCGTGGCGGACGCCGCCGGAGGCACGCAGAAGTTCGCTAACGAAGGGCGCAAAGAGAAACTGAATTAAGCTGTTGAAACAATTAGAAATTGGCTGTTTTACTGTCCCGGCTTCTTGCCGGCGCAGCGCGTGTGTCGACGCCGGCACGCGCCCTTCTCAAATTAACTCGGGCGCCGCGCCGCGCCCCGGCCGCGCTGCACAGTGCGACGAAATGGCGCCCAACGTGGGGTGGATGAGAAAAACGCGGAGTTCGTATTCGCCTCTAATATCTGAATCGCTTGATACAGAAATCCCCTGTGTCCATGGTTTTGAGATATGTTGTTGATCACACAATATAATATATAATACACTGGTATAAATAATTTCTCATGTCCTCCGCGAACTATGAGGGTAACATCTGGCTAAATTTTCGTTTGGAGAGGAATCGCGTATAAAGAAATTAAGATTTTTCCTTCTCCGTGCAGAGCAGATATGAGGGGATTTCTACACCAAGAGATTCAATTGTCCTTTAAAAATGTAGTTTGTGCCCAGATTTCTGCATAATTGTTATTGTTTTGATAGGTTAATTTTTGTATTGGCGTAGTTTTCGGTTCACAGTTGATTTCTTTTTTCCTTTATTTTCTTTTCCTTTCTGATTACACATTATAAAACAAGATCAGCACATAAACTACCGACATAGTAAAGTACGTTCCCGATCTGGCAGAAACATATTCAATTTATAATACCTTGTATATACTTTCGTAGGTACGATTTAAAGATGAAAATATCATTGATGGATGTTTGTATAATAATTATATTCCCCTTCAAAATTGCTTTCTTCTCTCATTATCAGTGTAACCTCTTCCGTTTTCCGAGACTTTCCTAGATCTTTGCCTTTCTATCCTCTCTGATGTCATAGACGCTTCATCCTACCGGATAGATCCTTTTCGGCGACCACCTTGTACCCTCATTCTGCCACTGAGGCGGCTAACGAGCCATAGCGCACTCTCAAATCCTCTTGGCAAGAATGCGCTGCTTTTAGCGGATAAAGAAAACAAGTCCGCCCTTGAGAGTCCGCCCACACAGCTGCCACGCGGGGGCGCCACATCTAGTCACCATCAGGAGGGCTTGAAGGAATGGCGCTCTGTCTATGCATTTCAAAGTCCGCGCTCCTATGCCACGTCGGGAAGCCAGGAATAATGGAATAAGATTGGAAAGGTGATTCATACCATATTTCACAGATGAACATCTACGCCCAGGCGGGGTTCGAAGCCGCATCCTCCCGCGCCACAGCGATCGCATCGTGCGCTATGGAGAGTCCGTGCTGTTGTTAAATCTATTATTATTCGATTTATTATGGTCTCATTAAGAAGTCTGCCTCGTTTATCTCCAAACGACCCATTTTAAGGTCATATATTTTACGATTCTGTTTTACTTTCTAGTCGTACTAACTGTACGACTAACTTTACTAGTAGTTACGTAGTAAAGAGAAAGTATTTGTAGGACTGCGGCAAAAACAGCGACTTATAATCGAAAAAGTGGATATATATTGTAGTAAGTTACTTCCTCAAGTGCATGTAATCTGGATCTACGTTTTTGGGTCCTTGATACCGAAAAATTTATTGACGGCAAAACGTCTGTCTGTTCCCCATTTGTGGACCGCTAGCGCCAAAACCGTTTAGGCGATTTTCTTTAAAATTGATATTGATCAATCGATCTGGACGAAATTGACTCCCAATGAGTTTCAAATGAATATTTGAGTGGGGGGTGTTTTACACAAACAGTGGAATATGTCAACAGACATTGATGACACCATTACGTTGTGAAAGTCTTGATTATCCTTGCTTTGACCTATGAAAAACACTACAGAAACAATCCATTAAACACACATTGACATATTTTATTTTGATTAGTGAGAGAAACATAGAGTGTACTTCAAAGATTTCAACAAGATATATAAGTTTTCTTTATGAACATTCTTACTAAACACACTATAGAAGTGTCTCACGGAAAACTTTGGAGTGTCAGTAAAACTATCTTGAGGAACATAAATATATTTTCTAGCTCAAGAAATTATATACATGATGGCAGTAGAACTTCAAGTCAAACATGCCCTGAATTCAAAAATGTAAGTAGTTTCTCTCCATGACTCACTGTTTTGTCATGCCCTGGTAAACATTAAAATAAAAAAGTGAAAAGGACGAATAAAACATGATAATAGATGACACACACAAACTCATCTGTTTTTCTTCTGTCTGTCGCATTCATACATCAGTTCTCAGCGTTCAGTCATAATCTGCAAGCGTAATTGCTCCTCAATGTCTTAGAAACCTCTTCTTCATGATAAACATTTGTTTCTAAAAACGTTCGTGTTCGTCACGGATGACTTCGAGATTTAACAGAAAACATGTAGTTTTGAACGAAAGAAAATAATTTTTAATGGGTGAATTCCTATTATCTTTCATCGCCTAACATTCATTTTATTCCCTTAATTTTGAACTATTATATTTCCCTCCTTATGAAATATTATATTTGTTATGATCGCATCTTCGTTGGGTACTCCTCGACTTCGAATTTACCCTTTCTCAATGCTATTTAGGTTTTCAGGTGTATGTTTTTGTTCTGTTATGTGATTTCCATTCATTCACAATTTTTTCATGTATTATCCTTTATACATCTAACCATACTTCTATCAATCTCGAACCCTTCAACTTTTTCTTGCCGTTCTCCATCATTTATTCCCCTTCATCCACTTTTATATACCACCCATTATCTTTTATCCACCAACGACCCCGCTCCCAATGTTCTCCCCCTTTTATCACTTAATTTATCCCTCCGCCATTTATCCGTCCACCCTTTATCACCCTCTCTTTATTTGTGTTCTTTGTCCGTTCGTCCTTCATCTCTCCATCCTTTATTTAACTGTCCTTTGTCCGTTCGCCCCTCATCCCTCCGTTCTTTATCCCACCGCGCTTTATTCCTCCGCCCTTTTTGCTCCGTTCTATATTTCTCCGGTCTTTATGCATTTTCCTTTTATCCTCCATCCTTTATCCCTCCCTCATTATTTCGCCAACCATTTTCTCTCCGTCTTTTATCCGCCCGCATATTATCCCTCTGCTCTTTATACCTCCACCCTTCCTTTATACCTTGACCCTTTATCCGTCTGTTCTTTATTCCTTCGTCCTTTATTCCCCTCCCTTTTATTCCTCCCTCCTTTATTCTTCTTCGTTGTATTATTATATCCTTTATTCACCTCCCGTTTATTCTTCCGCCCTTTATCCCTTTTCCAATTATTCCTGCGCCCTTTACTCGTATACTGCCCCATTTTTCCTCCGCTCTTTATCCGTCCGACTTTTCCCCTCCGCTCTTTATTCCGTCCGACTTTTCCCCACCACTCTGTACCCTCCTGCACTTCATCTCCCCGCCCTTTGTCCCCTGCCGCGCCCCCGTGCAAACAGCGCAATTAGGACGCGGCTTCATAAAGATGCGCGCGGGCGCCGCGCGGCGATGAGGGACGGCGGCGCGGAGCGACGCGCGCTCTCTTATTGTTTAATGAGAAACGTGCGCCGCATCGCACTGCAACACACCCCGGCCCCCAGGCCCTCGCTACAACGCACTCCTGGCCTTCCGCCGCCCCTCCATCTCGGCCAGCGCTACAACGCACGACTCCCACCGCACCACTCATAGCTCGGACTACAACACACCTCTCCCCTCACATGACCCCGGCCTCCCGGTCCTCGCTACAACGCACCCCTTGTCTTCCGCCGCCCCTCCATCTCGGCCAGCGCTACAACGCACGTCTCCCACCGCACCACTCATAGCTCGGACTACAACACACCTCTTTCCTCACCTGACCCCGGCCTCCCGGTCCTCGCTACAACGCACTCCTCGCCTTCCGCCGCCCCACCATCTCGGCCAGCGCTACTACGCACGTCTCCCACCGCACCACTCATGGCTCGGACTACAACACACCTCTCCCCTCACATGCCCCCAGCCCTCTCTCCCGCAACGCCACCCCCTTATGGCCCGTGCTACAACACTTCTCTCCCACAACCACTCTACTCTCACGACCAGCGCTAAAACACGTCTCTCTCGCCACCCCGTCACTGCCACGCACTACAACACACTTCTCCCTCGCGCTCTCGGCTCGGACTACTACACACTTCTCTTCCCCTTCCTCTTGCACACCCTACGTCCATGCGACAGCGCCATCTTTGCGACGGGCGCTGGGCGGGCGAGCGACCCACTACACTCGCATCGCCCATAAATTCCTCAAACGTAGAGCAGATAATAGAAGAGAGAATCGTGCGGAGAATATTTAAAATTAAGGAAGACTCGACATTTGAAAAGAAGTGAAGCGATAAAGACGTTCTTTAAAATTTACGATACAAATTAATTTTTTTTATAATAAATGTTTCTGGAGTGGCACAAATCATACTACGAAATGGGAAGTGGAAACTTTTTTTTTGAAACACTAGAACGATCTGCAACAAATTTATATAACGAAAAATCTGTGCAAAATTAGCGGAAATGATTGAAAATTTGAAATAATTATTTTCCATAATTTTGTTATCACAAGAAACAGTAAATTATTTATTATGTTTTGCCCATAAACTCTTAAGTCCTTTGAATAACATTTGTCGTTGTTGAATGATCACGATTCTGCCTTCGATTAATGAATTATTATCGGAGTTAGTCAAAATACAGAATACAATAAACGAAAAGGGAAACTGTGTAAAAAAATTGTTTTATATAATTTCAATCATCTAATTTAGTTTGTAGCTACCTCAACAAAGCAACTAGTATGGCGACCCAAACACTTAAGTCGAAACTCTAAAGCAACTCCAATGAACAGAAAGAAGAGACTTGATTTTGTTGATAACAATTGAATTTATTTTGTTACAAAGAAGGAACACGTTTGAAAAGCTAGATAATAATTCACGCTCTATACAGTAACTATTCTGTACATTGAATTATCGTACATTGATGGACAATTAATTTCTGTACATTGAATTACTTCTAAAAAATAAACATAAAACAACTATTCTTTTAAAAATCGTAGTCATTAAAAGAAGGACAGGAGGCACAAATATCGTATTAAATGAATTGATAATGTATATCCACACACTTTTATATTTCTGTGCTAGTTTTGTGCTCAGAACTATCACATAGCAGTGTTGATCGTAATGCCTTATCGTTTCTTAGCAGATCTTTCTGCAGTTTGAAATTCTCGCTGTTCCCTTCTCACAAATAACGCCAACCCTTTGGGACAGGAGACTGCGGCAAGCCCACAAATCATCGCACCTTGAGCTCTCCTCATTGTCACGTGTTCACGGCGAGCCCTGTAATCCAGCGTGAGCAAAATAAGAACTCAATACCCTCGCGTATAAATTCCCCGGGGGCAGGTGGGTATATTCTCGCTAAGACCCTTCAGCCTACCTCCGCCTCTGCGGCGCCGGTGCCCGCGCTAGGCTACCCTTCCCCCCTCCCCCCACAACTTGCCCTTTCGGTTTATTTTCACTTGCACTTCACGTTCCGGTACCCGCGAAACACCAATGGAGGGGGCAATGACGGACCTCAGAAGAAATCGCTTCTCTTCTTATGAAAATTCTAAACACTTAATAACTACTGATATATTGAATTAGCTACGTATTAGAATCATTTTCTTCAATACACACACATGATGTCACTGCAGCGCCTCTGAACGGGAGGTCCTACGTTCGAGTCCTGACGGCGGCAGGATTTTCGCCACTACCTTATCAGCTTGGTCGAATTCAGTCGCTGTCTGGAAGAGAATTCTAGCGGCCGGCTGCTCTGATCGGTAGTTTTCCGTAGTTTCTCCGATCAACACCAGGGGAATGCCGGAGCAGTACCCTCACAAACGGGCCACGGACCGCACGCAATCTTTCCTTCCTCTTCCTTGTCCTATCCTCTTCCCTTACACACACACTTACACTAACATGCACCACACTACCACATATTCCGGGACACTGGTCGGGAGCTTAGAGCTTGTCCCGGCTGGCGCGATTCCCCGCTGGTGGGAGAGTGCTGGTTAGGGGGAAACCCCGCTAGCCGACGGTAGGTCGGCGCCGGATCTCGCCATCCAGCGGGGGATGATCACCGCCATCTCCCGAGATAAAACATGAACTACCCTAACGGTACTAATGACGAAAGCAGTTGAGTCGTCCGGAAACACGAAAAAATCAATCAATCAATCAATATACACACATGTGAGGTCCTGGTGCAGTCTCCGTGTGGGCCATCCTGATTGGGTTTTCGTGGTTTCCCTCGGTCATCAAGGCAAATGCTGGATGGTTGGGCAAATGTCCCCGCTAATGCTGGATGGGATGGGTCTACTTAAAGGCCACGTCCGCAAAGCCGGCATCACTAGCCGGATTGGTTAACTACCCGAAATCACGAAGGGTAAGCCACATCGAGATATCGCAGCTTTCTGGTTGGGTGGCACCCCGGAATCTTACGCCGCCGAGGCCAATTGCCCTCTACGGAACATAATGGCTAAATCAAATACAAATATGCTGCCTAAAGTATCCAGCATTGCTCGGGTATTCATTTATTACCATAATTTTATTTGTACCACCATCATTGCTATGGGCAGCTTTAAACATGTTAATTCTTGCATACAGCTGACAAATGTCTATTTTTGAACTTCAATTACTCTAAAACTAATTACGGTGTTGGAGTGAACCAAAAGGCATTTAGTTGGAAATTGTCAGGGCTTTTAGAAACATTTAATTCACATTTGTGAACTTACTCACTGTATATTTGAAAAAAAAAACAGAAAGAGTGAGCACTTTTTTATCTCTAAGAGGAATGAAAGTGGGTAGGGGTATTTTTTTACAAACGTTTATACAGACTAACTTTATTCTTGTTCTAAAAGCCACGTGAACAGAATTTCATTAAAATCCGAATAGAAGTGAAAAATTGTGAGAAAAACCTTAGTGTAATAGAAATTAATAATTTTAAAAAATATCCTATATCATGCACGACAGAACACTCTACTCCAACATATCAATGGAAACAACGTCAAAATCTGGTCAATCGTTCCAGATATTATCCCAGACTGGCAGAAAAGACCTGTGAAATCTTTTGAGTGAGTTTCATGTATATAACGTTACGCGATCATAAATAGCGGCGCTAAATCAACAGGTAATTTTTCACTTTATTTCTCATTTTTTTCCATTTTCGAAAATTCAGAGACTTCAACGAAAATGAGATATGCGTTATTTTAAATGAGATTTGCATGCTTTGTTTTATTCGTAGAAAAACGTTAAAAACGATCATTTTTTTATAATTCTTGTATAACTGCATTAACTGAAAGCTTGAATTACGTGAAATGTAGTCGTTTACGGACATTCAGTACAACAATTGCCTTTGATAACAAAAACGGCAAAGTGATTACAGTGGAGGGCAAAATTGAAAATCATATGGCTTTATAATCTGGGATTGGTTTATTTTGAAGATACTCTTTCCTAGCATTTGTTACTTATGACGCAGAGAGACAAGAGTGCAATAAATTACTTTTTTTGTTTTTGAATATTTACATTGCCTTTGGCCAGTTAGGCTCTTGGTAGAAGATGATGAACTATATTGTTTATAGATTTATTTACATTTGTATTCTTTGAAGTTCTCACATGTTCTCACGTAGTGACGTAATATTAAGAGTGTTAGTAGGAGATTAAAGTATTTCGAAATGTTAAGAAAGGAGAATATTATTCAGGGTCAAAGAATTATCTCGTTAATTTGTGTTTGAGTCGATTTCAATGTGGACTGTGTTTTACTCATTAAAAATTAATTGCAGATGTAATATTATTAATTTTTCGATAGAATTTTGCCGAAATATTCAGAAACAAGTTTTGAGTAGTAACCATACTAAACTCATAATGAATTTGTTTGTTAGAAATAAACCACAGAAATTTTATTTTAAATATTTCCAAGGGAGATATTTTGAAAATTCTGAATTCAATTTGTTTGTTTTTGACACATCTCCAAATTGTACTGGCGTAAATAATAAGCCTATTCATTGTCTTATGTAAATTTAACGTAGTGAGAATGTTAATTGAAGAAGAGTATTTAACAAGGGGAAGTAGTTTATCCCATCTTTTATTTGCAATGGATTAGTAATGTTATGTTGCCAATGGAGTATCCTGTCTATGAACATTCGCATGTATTTAACTGGTTCGGTTTACGAAAGCCACATTGTTGCTTCGATATTACTTAGGGTTAAGAAGTGTTCTTTTTAATTTATTTCCTCCTGTTAGGCAAGTTTGCCTTTCAGAGATTTTCAAAATTACAATTTTTTTCTAAACAGAATTTGTAATCATTAGAAAAAAGCAGCCGGCATGAGCTATTTTTATTGTGAGTTAATTTTCAAGGATCTGACGTTCATTAATGAGAAAATGAGCAGCGGTAGACCAAATTGGACTGCTATTCATAAATATGAGTCTTATAATTGTGTTATCAAATTATATTGCACAGTTAAAATTGAGAGAAAACTTTAAATTTGTAATATGATTTAATTTTGATATTTTTCAATTGGTTTTATTTATTATATTTGTTTATGTTTCTTCCAGATTAATTTTGTATCCATTTCTATGACAAGACATTTAATTGAATTTTTGTACAACCAAGCAAAAGAATAAATGTTTTGATAAAAGAAGTCCCAAAGAATTAAATATTAACTTCGTCGCCTAAACAAGTAAGAACTAGTGGGTACGCATAGTTTATAAAAACTGTTTCTCCGCCACCTCCTCAACAATTACTTTGATGTTTTAAAACACAGATCTACACTAGAATGAATTTATTCACACGTTAACCAACTCACGGGTACCAAAACGGTTAAAAAAATTGCCAGGAATGTTGGGGCATGTCTTAAAATTTCGAGCATCAAGGCTGAAAATTGAATATATGTAGTATGCGGTTGTAGAATGGTTTAAAAGTTCTACATATTCACTATACAGAAAAGAGAAAATCCCTAAGCATTGTTTCATGTCGTCTATATTAAGTCTCAAAGACTAATGAAGTAAGATTTACCCATTCTGGAACAATACAATCCCTATTCACTGTAAACCCAGTGTTCAATACCTTTTTGGAATCCCCTAAATACCAAGAAAAAATCCGTAATTTTTGCAAAAAAAAATTCAAATATTTACTGATATATAATAGTTATTAATTATTGTCAACAATTTAAGAAACCATGTCAATTTTTGTTAACATATTTGTTATTACTGTAACTAAAACAATAAAATGTGTTATTTAATTGTCGCTAATGACCATCGCTGTTGATGCGACAATAAATAAATTTAAAAAATACCTTTCTGTGATTGTTTAGAAATGTTTTATATTTATCATGATCTCTAAACGTATGCTGTAAGGAAATATGGCAAAGAAACCCTGCTGTTCATCTTACTTTAAAAAAGTAATGCACTAAATAATTATAATCACTGATTGTTTTGTGAAAGGACACATGTATTAGACAATAGTTGATCATTGCGTTTGTTTTCAAAAATGCTCTTCTAACTCAGAAGTCTCTCTGTATTAGCTTCACTGTCAACAACCTTACACTCACATGTTTTCTCGAAGTGGCAATGTAGAATGTCAGTAGATCGATTACATCTCACACAATGAAATGATGAACAAATGACGGCAGATAAACGTCGATTCTATTATTTTATGATCTTATCAAACTTTAGTGTTTGTGCTATAAAATCGTTTAATAGCAAGCTATAAACGATTTAAAGACTACTACCTGTCCTTTAAAGCAAAAGTCACAAAATGCTTTTAAATGGAAAGTTCTAACTCATTTCTAACCGAAAACTCTTAGTTTACAAAGTACAAAGCTGTTCGCAATTATCTAAATGACAGAGTTTTTAATGAAAATCGTAACTATACCTTACTCTTATAAATGCACTTTCTTATTATCTGAGCATAAACATTCAAAGATAAAATGTTCAGCCATTTTCCACAAAATGTTGAAAAAGTCTTCATTGCCCCCAAAATTAAAATATCTTAATGTTCTTCGTAATGGCACAACTAGATCTTTATTCAATCCTATTTACCAAGACTCACCTCAAACGCTTCTAGTATGGCAAGAGTGACACATTCATCCTTCCGTCTATGTAGAGAAATCGATTTTCGAGTATAAAATTGCATATATCTCCTCTCCATCTGCCATAAGCTTAACCACTTTTGAAACAGAGCTAAACACAATCGTAATGTCGAAGTTACAGCTATAAAAAAACCGTAAACAATTATTTTACAATCAATATTCAATATCATATTGTTAAGATGATTCCAATACTTTACCAAGCAGTATATGCAGGAAAAAACTACATCGGGGTCGGTCATTTATCCCCTCATTAATCTACATGCAATTTTTTAAAATCTTAAACTTATTTTATCTAGGATATAGTAATATTAGTTTTCTATTAATATTCTGACGTCTCAATTCTATTAATCTGCAAGTACAGAACACAGCCATTGCGATATTCTACTAATGAGGACTGCATACAATTGGGTATGTCACTTCAAGCTTGTAAGAAAATGTTTGCCCTTGCCTTCTGACGCAGTGCAGTATTATTGTCACGTTATTTAATGTGCCCATTGATTTCTGTCCAGACTATTTTATTGACCAAATTAATTGATTATAAAAGGTTTTAACTGATTTAATATTTTAACTGACTTTCGGCATCTCAATAATACGCGAACTCTCATTGTACATCATACGTGAAAACTTGCGGTTATAATTTTAAGCAGTATTTTGAGTTAACTGTCAAATATTTTTTCTCTATATTTCGTGTATTTTATGTGAATTATATTGCCAGCCAACAAATCATGTACATAAAATTCATCTACACTTTTCGAAAAAAAACGTGAACGGAACTGGTTAATAAGAAGTGAATGAACATCTCTAGAAAATCAGAAAAAAATTGCCCCGGATTTCAAAATGACTGAGGAAGGCTGTGGATTTATCTTTTATCTGCTCAGCGCTTTATATTCGAGCTGCCTCTGAGTTTGTAATTGCATTTTGTGTCCCTCGCAGCCTCCGCTGCTCAGTCCTCCCCGCCCTTTCCTAAACGCGGGCTTCCGCCCTCTCCCACTCTCACCCCCCCCACCCTCGCCCCATCGGCCCTCCGCGGCTGCAAGGGGAAAGGGAGTAGCAGCTTCCTGTTTCCTTGCGAATTATCGGCTCTACCTCGAAAGACCTTTCTTCTTCAAGCCTACATTCAGGGTGAAGACCGGACCTAAGCATTTGTATTTATTGTATCTATTATGTTTAGTACGTCTTTATTGTAGTTTTACTTTCTCGCTACGGAGTAGAGAGAAAGTTATGTAGTGCTGCGCGCAAAAACGGCAAAATTTTGGCAAAAAACATTAATTACAGGGACCTGGGAACGAAAAAGTGGATAAATCCAGTTGCTATATTTAGGGGGGGGATCCTCTATTACATGGTGTAGCCAGAATCCATGTTTTGTGGGTCATTGATACCGAAAAATCGAATGTCGGCAAAATGTCTGTTCGTCTGTCCATCTGTCTGTCTGTGAACAACGCTAGCAGCTAAACAGTTCAGCTGATTTTCTCAAAAATTTATATTTCTTAATCGATCTGATTGATGTTGCGGCACTTGAATTTGAAACCAATATTTTGATTTTGGTTGGAATTCTCATTAAGCTCCTGGAACATTTTCCAAATTTTCAAAAAAATGTCTCCCATCTTTTTTGAATAAATATTGTTGTTGGATAGTGTGAAGGACGTTTGAGAGAATGGTGCAGGTGTCATGATCGTTGAAAAACCTGATTTTTCGAAAATTGCATAAGTTTAACATTTTTTGTAGTCTTCCTACAACTAAAATATTAAAGATGAAGATTTTCCCTTTATGAAATCCCTTTCTTAAAGATTGAAATAATGTAAAATTTTTCAAAAAATTGAGTACTTTTCGCGTAATTTTGCGTGAAAATATGGGCGAAAAGGTAGGTGCTGTTTTAGACCCACTGGTTTATGTATTTATTTGTCCGAACATTTGTTTCCAGTGTTCTACAACAGTCTACAACACATTCTATGCATATTAGAAATATACTTCAGTCGTTGTTTTGTCGTATATTTTTATTTCTCCAGAAAGCTTTTTCGGCCTCATTATGGCCATCTTCAGGACGATTCTGAGGCGCCTGGGAGCCGCAATGCGGCCGAAAAAGCTTTCTGGATAAATAAAAACATACGACAAAACAACGCCACAAATCTATTTCTATGATGCAAATCTCGTAAACTCCACACCATTTCCTACCGCTATTCATATCATTGCCTATAGTTGAAAACAATCTGCGGGAGTTAAGAAGTTAGGAATAGTATTGTATTTAATGGTGCAATTGTGGAAGCGAGAAATGTTATCGAATCCTACCATCAGTTAAAACGAGAATGAACGCAAACATGTCCCATGATTCGTACTTTGGCATTATATTGACTGTATTAAAACCAATTTGTTCCCCTCATTAGTATAACACTGAGCGTAGTGAGAAAATGTTATGAATTCCTGTACAAAAAATGAATATTTATGTGTATATTTACATTTTTTCTTTGTATTTTTAATTTCTAAAGCATGTGAGATGCTGGAGGGCTATAGTCGCGTTGTACTTTAAAAAGCTGAATACTAGTTTGTAGTACTATCGGAGGGAGAATACAGTTTGTGGACAGACAGGGACTGTGAAATGGAAAACAACGAAGGCGAATATTTGGGCACAATTTTTTTAAATACATAGTATAGTAAATTATGAAACGATGATGTAATGATGGGTACCAATACGCGAGTGTGATATTATGATACGAACGAGGAAGGAGCGAGTATCGTAAACTTCACACGAGTGTATTGATACCCATTACATCAAGTTTCATACGACACTTTTTATACGACATACAGTAACTTTTATAAGTTTAACTTTTACATTTAATCGTTTCGTGGCAGTTGACTTGCAGGATTCAGCCAAGGCCACTTAACGGACAGCTGTCCTCACATACTGTTGCAGATGGCTGGGGTTAACAGTTTGCCTACGAGAGACTACTGCCCTAGTCAAGTAGGATCAAAGTGGAATTACGGTCCAATTTATTTCAAATAATATTTCATGAAAAATACTAAGAATGGAAGAAATTAAAACTGACTACGACTTACTAAGCTACCTTTCACCCGGTAGGTGTTGTAGTGTAGAGCATGCAAATGATAGGGATAGGACAAGAAAGAGGTAGGAAAGATCGCGCGCTGACGGGGCCCGTTTGTTAGGCTACTGTTCCAGCATTCGCCTGGTGTTCGTCGGAGAAACTACGGAAAATAGCGATCAGAACAATCGGACGCTAGAATTCTCCTCCAGACAGCGGCTGAATTTGACCTAGCTATGTAGCTAATGTCGAAAATCTTGCCATCGACGTGACTCGATCCCTAGTACTTCCTGTTTGAAGGTACTGCAGTAAGATCAGTTGATGCCATCTAAGTATGTCTCTTCGTTATCTTTCCTCTCCCGTAATTTCCTTTTTGCTATTTATTTCCTCTCTCCTCTTTCCCTCCGCCACTCTCCGCGAATGTACCTGCTTGGTGCGATTCCATCTTTCTGTTCCTCTCTGCTCTCATCTCCCCTTCCACCGTCGCCGCCGAAACGCAGGACGAACAACTTGTTTGGAGTTCCCACTCCCTTCCCTGCCAGCCGGCTCCCCATTGTCACTGCTCGGCAACCGATACTTTGATGTAACGTGCCCTGCATTATTACGTTACAGCAACGTTCTTTTGTAGCCAAGTTGCGAACTTTCGTCGAACCTCCGTGATAATAGATATTGTAACGAGATCCGCTTGTTACGTGATAGATTCGATTTTTTAGTGCGGAGTTGTTTTCTTCTCCTTGTAACAGTGTAATTACTGCCCGAGGCCTTTATTTAAATGAACCATCTGATCATTAGCTGACTGGTAGACTAAATTCAAAACTAATGGGTCAACATGAAGGGGAGAGTTTGGAAATGTGAACACGATTTTCTTTAGGCCAAAATTAAAAGTGTAATAAGTTTGCTAACGTTGTAAAGAAGAGGAGCTGTACTATGTTTAAAGTTCATGTGGGTTAGTAGATTAATTAATGGCCTTACGGTGTGTGGTCTGGAGCACAAAACCACACTTCTGAACTTTGTTCTTGCGACAAGTCTCTGGATTCTGGTTTTGTGTACATACTAAATTCTCTATTTATATTATATTCTTATTATATTTCTAAATAAGATACCTGGTTGGGAAGGCATCGCAAACCGACGTGTTGGTCGGCACCGGATTTCGACACCGAGCTGAGAAAGATCACCGCCATATCCCGCGATAAAAACTGCACTACACTTGCGGACCTAAAGACCTTCGCAGTTGACGCGCCAGAAATCATTAATATATCATTCAGAAATCATATAATATACACACACATTCACTCACATATCATTCTTAATCTATATATTCAAACACATTCACACACACATTCATTCTTAACCTATATATACAAACATTTTTACTCACACATTCATTCTTAACCTATATGTATGTACAATTACATTCATTAAACACATTCATTCTTAACCTATATATACGAACACATTTACTCACACATTCATGCTTAACCTATATGTACAACCACTTTTACTCACACATTCATTCTTGACCTATATATGTACAATTACATTCATTAAACTCATTCATTCTTAACCTATATATACAAACACTTTTACTCACACATTAATTCTTGACCTATATATGTACAATTACATTCATTAAACTCATTCATTCTTAACCTATATATACAAACACATTCTCTCTCGTATTAATTCTTTATATAAAAACACATTCATTCTTAAACTATATATACACACATTCACTCACACATTCATATGAGGCCTCGCGTTGGGCGACGTGTGTTGTCAGCCCTCGTCTCGGGTTTGCGCGCCCAGCCGCCGCGCGGGAGCCTCAGCACCCGCACCCTGGGAGCGCACTTCATATTTCATAGAGCGCGCCTCGCGCCACCCCGCCGCATCGCCCCGCCGCGTCGCCCCGCCGCGCCGCCCCG
Source organism: Teleogryllus occipitalis (assembly GCA_011170035.1). Taxonomy (NCBI): domain Eukaryota; kingdom Metazoa; phylum Arthropoda; class Insecta; order Orthoptera; family Gryllidae; genus Teleogryllus; species Teleogryllus occipitalis. Next base: position 16,993 of record BLKR01006076.1, on the reverse strand, counting down.
CCGAATCGCCTCGCCGCGTCGCCCCGCCGCGTCGCCCCGCGCCTCCCCGTGCCGCGCCGCCCCGCGCCTCCCCGTGCCGCGCCGCCCCGCGCCGCCCCGCGCCCCGTCCCGCGCCGCCCCGCGCCCCGCCCCGCGCCCCGCGCCCCGCGCCCCGCGCCCCGCGCCCCGCGCCGCGCCGCCCCGCGCCGCCCCGCGCCCCGCCCCGCGCCGCCCCGCGCCCCGCCCCGCGCCGCCCCGCGCCCCGCCCCGCCCTGCGGCCCGCCCCGCGCACCGCCCCGCGCCGGCGGCGCTGGCAAGCAGGCCGAGCGGAGGGCCGCGAATAGAGCCATGAATTTGCACTACACCGCCCCCGCCCCGACACACGCACACATGAGGGGGCAGCCAATGAACAAGAAGAGATTTCTTTCCTCGCCGCCAAATACTAGCCCCTTTTCATAAATTTGAGCGAGATTTTTCGGCGCGCCTTCCCGCAGCTCCCGCCCAAATCACAGAAGGGACTCGTAAATTTCCGGGCTCTGAACACGCAACCCTCCCCAAGACGCCTCCGTGGTCCGTCCGCAGCGCCCGCCCCCCGCCCCCCGCCCCCCGGTCCGCGGTGATTCATATGGGAGGCGGCGGCCTGGCGTTGAAAGCTTACGTATTCATTGCGTCCATTATCAATTGTACTCTTCGCCCGTATTCATGGGCGCGATTATCATAATGAAGTTCAAATGAAAATGAAGGAGCGCTAATTACTTTAGGCCTATTATAACTCCCCCGAGGGTTATTTGTGGATTCTGTGAAGTTGTGCGTACCGTTTCGTGCCAGCATCTAGCGCGTGAGTTTTAAAGCCCCATGCGTTGGAGTTTCCTGCCTGCCTCTCAGCAACCCGTGGGCATTCGAAACCCATTTTCAATACCGTTTGAGATGGTTTTTCAACTTTTTTTTTCTTTTGACTGTCGGTCGTTAGGCCAAGTTTTGAGATTACAGCGATTGCTCAAGTAGGAAAACTGAAATTTTAAAGACTACTTTTTTAAAAATAAATGTGCCATATAAATACCCCTTTAAAATGTTTGAATAAGAAATATTTATCTTGTACGATAATATCCCGCTTTTCCTCGAGAGTCAGTTTACTATTAAATTTGAATTTGAATGCATATAAACATTGAAGAATTTATCTGAAATTAATTTGTAATTAGTGAATACACACTGCTATTATTTCATATTTTTACATTTCTTTGTGTCCGTCGCAAAAAACCTTTCATAATGTTTACGATACCTAACAAAACGATTAGGTGACTGTATGAGTGGACTAATTATTCAGATTGTCTGATTACATCAGTCATTGTGTAAATTTAATAGCTGACTAACAATAATAATATTATAACATATTTAATATATTTGCATTCTCATATATGCAACAAAAATTTTTCTTAAATATAGGTAAAATCATCATGTACGTTAACAAAGGAAACTTCATTTGAATATACTTTTCCTTCACATGTAATGTTAAATTTCTCCCCATACATCGCGTACAGTTTTTATTGATATTTGACAAAATGAATCAAATGAAATATGCAAAATCAAATGTGTACTCAAATTATTGTATTTTTGTAGAAAACAAAAACAATTTTATTATTTTTTCTTACAACAACAAGGCGTAGTTATTACAAATTATGAATACAATGATTTTTTCGTGTACTTTAAGTTGTCAACATTTTTATAGAAACACTCCAATGAATTATGCAATAACTTCCTTAAAGAGTGACGCTTCCTTTATGAATAAAGTATCAGTGCACACGAATCTCAGTAATGAGAGTCCTCTTAAAGGAACGGAGGTACTTCAAGTGTAAAAGAAGAAAAGATTACAATTAAGCGATTCCTTTGAAGACGTCCTCATTCTGGAGCGAGTCTTCCGAGGACTAACACTCCACTTGCGTTGCGCTTTTGTTCTTTGACACGCGATCGGACGCCGTCGCAAGTCGCGTTTCCCCCTCTTCTCCCTCCAGCCAACTGGAAGGAACTACTTTTTCCCCTCGGGCATCTCATTAATTTTGTTTATCATCTGACTTCCTGAGAATCAAAATTCTCCGAGAGGCCATTTTGACAACCGCAGCAAGATGTCGAAGCAGAGAGCACCTTTAATAAACTCTTGATGTCGTCACAAATTGTCTGTAAATTAACTGTACACTTTCTATTGCGGTATTTAAATGTATTCTGAATAGCGAAGATTTGATTAAGTTCAACGTACTTTTTTAAAAAGAGATATTAAAAGATAAGTGTAAAACTTTTTGTTTGAATTGACCGCTTATTTAAAGAAGTTTCATGGCGTTCACTTAGCTATTTTGAAAATAAATTTGATAGCACAGTAGCCAAATGAAATAATTAAATTTTTTGTCCATCAAGAAATATCGTATAAAACATTATTAACAAAAGGAAGTTTTGAATATAAAATAGAAAAGTCAGTGTTGCAATAAATTATATTTTTCTGATTGTACTAATGTAATGTCCTCAGCATGTCGTTTACTTTCAATTTTTGAACCACATATTACGTACGTCTTTTTTTTCATTTTAAATGTGTAACTAGCGGATCAATCTACAATGTACCAATAATATTAATTATTATAATATTAAAAAGATATGTTGTAATACCCAATTTATGAAGAACCTGCTTAACATGAACTGCTTAGTGAATTCTCATTCAGGAACATCACTGACAACTTTGAACTTATCAGAACATTTGATATCTTGGAAGAGTTTGAAATTACTGAATAACCGGGGGTAGAATTCCTTACAGTTCATTTTGAAAATAATTTTTTTAAATCACAATTGCTTAAATAGTTTCGGTAGTAAAACTTTTCATCAGTCCAAAGGGAATTCACAATTAAAAATTCTCTTTCCATCACTGCATATTTGCCTAGTACGATCTAAGCAAAACTCACAACCACCTTTACGTTTTTATATGAATTGCCTCCACATTTAAACGTGTGGATGGCATCACATGAATGACTACATTATCGTTTTCCCATTCTCAAATTGTCTGGATAAGAGTTTGTTTAAATGAAAGAGATGGCGAAGTAGCGAAAACTAGAGTACGTCTAGGAAGAGTGAGGTTATAGCCAAGAACGAAAAAACAGGACATTTCCCGTTACAATTTGGGGGGAACAACGGGGCACATAATGAAAAAGGACAATCCCGTTAAAAACGGGACATCTGATCAATTTACGCAAGAAGATCCTTGCCGAGGCAGCGACGTAGAGACAATGGCGACAAAAAAATCAACTATCCCATACTCCCCTTTACAAAAAACCCAGTCCAATCACTCTTCCCCAAATAAACACAATTTTTTTAACCTACAAATCTTTCCTCCAAATTTTCCTTTCCATTCCTAACCTGTCCTTTGCCTTCCTCTCTTTCCATCAACCTACATATCTAAAAAATTAACGAAAGAAAGAAAGAAATAAAACAAAATGAAACAACCCTCAGCTTCCAATCCCCGTCCATGTACGGGGGAGTGCAGCAGCTACACACAAACTTTACAAGAAATCATCTGATCTGAAGAGTCTCCTAAAAGACACGCAGATCAAAGCAAAATAAATAAAAGCAGGAGAAGGTCCTTGCCGGCACAGGTGGCCCCGCGAGTTAAACTCGCAGAGCGGTTCATCCGGCCAAATAAGAGAGCCGCGGCGAGCCCAACAGACGAAGAGAGCGAGCTGAGGAGGTTCAGTTGCGACGCCTGTTTCCGGACAGAGTCGCTACATTGCTACACGAACCACGCTTTTGCCCGAGGATTCTCTAAGTTATTTAGTTAATAATTATTAATTATTCTCTAAGTTAATAAGTTATTATATGAAGTACAGTGAAGTACAGTGAAGTGCAGTGAAGTGCAGTGAAGTGCAGTGAAGTGCAGTGAAGTGCAGTGAAGTGCAGTGAAGTGCAGTGAAGTGCAGTGAAGTGCAGTGAAGTGCAGTGAAGTGCAGTGAAGTGCAGTGAAGTGCAGTGAAGTGCAGTGAAGTGCAGTGAAGTGCAGTGAAGTGTAGTGAAGTGAAGTGAAGTGATTTCATTTCTTCTGAATATGATTGAATAAGTTCTGATTGGTGTGTATGTGAGGGTTCCTTCGTCTCTCTATGTATATACGCGTATATGTTTGTATGTATATATATTTGTGTAATATGTAAGTTTATTCATTTATTTGTTAGTGTATATGCATTTTAATGTTTAGTATAGGAATGTAAATGCCATCTGCATTTAGAGAAAATGACAAAGTCAATTTGTTTGTTTATATTAATTTTTTATATATTATTATTTTATTTGTAATTGTAATTTTGCATTCTGCCACCGGGCATCATTTGCCCAATTGTAGAATAAATTTCTATCTATCTATCTATCTATCTATCTATCTATCTATCTATCTATCTATCTATCTATCTATCTATCTATCTATCTATCTATCCAAGTTGACGCGACGACTCGGCTTTTACCTTGTAGATTGCTTTCATGCAGTGTTACTTTGGCTTGTACATGGGTTACTCTTTGGATTTTGGAATCAACTAGATGTTTTTACTAAACGTGCTTTTGATGCTAATTCTGCCTACTCTGAACGCAAAAAAAATGCTTCGAATTTGATAAGGCGCCAGTCTTGTCTGTCGAAAGCAGGGGTTGTCACAAGGTGGCGGTGCAGGTTGCAGGCTCCGAGACTCGGCGCTCGATTGATTGGTCGTTAGTCCCGTAAGTGTATTGCGTGTTTTTCCTCGGGATGTGGTGGTGGTCTTTCCCCGCTGAATGGCCAGATACGGCGCCGACCTACCGTCAACTAAGTCCCCGACTGGTCTCGCGGCATGTGTGGTAGTGTAGTGCATATTAGTGTAAGTGTGTGTGTAAAGGGTAGAACAAGCAAGGGGAAGGAAAGATCGCGGGCGGTCCGTGGCCCGATTGTTAGGGTACTGCTCCGGCATTCGCCTGGTTTTGATCGGAGAAACCACGGAAACCTACCGATCAAAGCAACCGGCTGCTAGAATTCTCCTCCAGACAGCAACTGAATTCGACATAGCTGAAAAGCTAGTGTCGAAAATCCTGCCACCGTGGGGATTGGAACCTAGGACCTCCCGGTTAGAGGCGTTGCAGTGACATCAGTTGATGCACTGAGTAACCGCTCCCGGTGCGGCACTCGAAGTAGAGCCCCCCCCCCTCTCTGACGGAAACGAAAAGAGACATCTAACGTAGGAGCAGAGCGCGGGTGAACGCCCATGAGTTGAAATCTTTCGGATATCCGATTCATTTGCGTTCTTCGCAATACATATATTTTGTAAGTATAAATACGATAAGATATGCACACTTACGCGCAACATACAATTTGAATAGCCTTGACATTCTATAATTGAATTCTTTGAATTTTAAATCAGAGTGTTTACAAAGGTAACATTTTCCTGAAATATTCAGGAACGAATTTCGTGACAGCGTGAGTACGTGAGAAAATCTTTTCTGGTTGATCACAAGATTTTTTTTTGCTCGCAGTCTCACGTAATGATATTCAATTCTCGTAGCATAAACGCCACTTTATAGGCCTTATAACTACCGACTAGTCTACCAGTATGTTTCCTCTCTGCCTGCAAACACATTTTGTTCAAAATTTCCCGTAATGAGAGACAAAAAATACCGTCTGCTTCTCGGCGACCGACTTGCGCAATCTAAAATCGCCTTTCATGTACTCTTCTCAGATAACCCTACAACGAGAAAATATTTGGTACCGCAAGGAATTTCAGACCCTCGCCGTGTAATATATGTCAGCGTTAATACTTTGCCACTTGCTCTTAATTTGGCTTGTTTTATTCTTGGACTTAATACTTTTCACAGCAAATTTTTCGAACCTTTCGAGTGTTTACTAGATTGTATGCCAACGCAAACGAAATCTGTTTCTATTTAAATTTCAACCTACTTCTACCCGCTCCGTCGCAAACTTTAGCGAGCTGAATTTGCATTTCAGTCTTCAAGGTGGGAAACAAGCGTCGTGATATTCAAACCGCTTCTGTGTTAACATCAACTACCATGAATTTGATTTCGTGGAAGTCGGGTCCCCGAGAATATTTCTGGTGGCAAAACAGATGTAGCGGTGGGTTAATATTCAACTTTTCTCTGAAACCTGGCAGTCTATAAAGAATCTTCGAGTCCTAAATTGTTAATTGTAATTTTTAGAATTATAATGGGTAAACAAGAATGTCGTGAGACTTTAATGTATGTAAGTGTTAACTTAATATTACAATGCACTACTGTTCTGTTAATCCTAGATTCGAAAGAAGGTAAACTAGGATTAATAGCCTGATAGAATTGTAGTGCCACTGATATTGGAACTGATATATGTAAAATCATAGAAGTATTTGTATAGAATTATTCAACATGACAATAAACTCTTATTTATTGAAAATTACACTCAAACATTGATTTAATCATAAATGTGTTCTTTAGTGACAGCCGGTCTTACCCAAGAACGTTCACTCGTCTCGAAATAGCGCCCGTAGCCTCAAAACCCCGTTAGTGTGGTGTTTCACTGCGAATGCCCCTGAGGAGGCATCATTTATTGGCCGAGGGTGATACACGAGGTCTTTGGATTGTACGGAAAATAAGGGTTCAGTTCGTCAACTAACTTAAAGTTACATAACCTATTGAAAGAGCCAGCGCGTTGGCCATCGACCTAATATTGATATACTTTTGATACATTTTTCTCAGTCTTGTTGTTACCGACTTAGGTGGCTCAGGGTGTAAAAAACTGGACGAGACTGGTTCACGACAGGAAAGGATGGAAGGCTGTTGTAAAGCAGGCCAAAACATTTCACTAAGAAACGTTGCAGCGCCTTTTAAGAAGAAGAAGAAGAGAAAGAAGAGGAGGAAGAAGAAGAAGAAGAAGAAAAAGAAGAAAAAGAAGAGGAAGAAGAAGAAGAGAAAGAAGAGGAGGAAGAAGAAGAGAATGAAGATGTGGAAGAAGAAGAGAAAGAAGAGGTGGAAGAAGAAGAGAAAGAAGAGGAGGAGGAAGAGAAAGATGAGGAGGAAGAAGAGAAGGAAGAGGTGGAAGAAGAGGAAGAGGAAGAAGAAGAAGAGAAATAAGAGGAGGAAGAATAGGAAGAGGAAGAAGAGAAAGAAGAGGAGGAAGAAGAGAAAGAAGAGGTGGAAGAAGAAGAAGAGGCGGAAGAAGAAAAAGAAGAAGAAGAAGAAGAAGAAGAAGAAGAAGAAGAGAGACCATCTGAAGCAACGCCACTGCAAAGGGTCCGTGGTGCCCTGGCGTCCCTATCCAGCGATCCCATTAGCACAAGGTCCGCCCATGTTGTTCCGAACCCTCACAACTGCGTCCTAGCCTGCGCCATGCGGTAGCGTTTGATTGTAAACCAAATATTTCAATATTACAGCTCGCTCTTTGTTATAATTATAGAACTATGTGAAATCTATAAGAATCTCTAATAATATTTGCGGGCTAAGCCAACAATTATTGGCATAAAATCGGGACGTGATGGTATTCAATTTTCATAGCGTAAATGCCACTTTTACCGGTCGCATTACAACCAGCTCGTCAGCCACCATGTGTCCTCTCTGCTTGAAAACATTTTTGTTCATTCTGAAAGTTGTCTCCCATGAGAGAAGAAATAGTTATGTTTCTCGTCGTCCGTCTTGTGGGTAACCGGAATCACAGATCGCCTTTCATATTCTCTTCTAAGATAATCCAACGATGGTTGGTCTTGCCAGAAATTTCAAACCCACATCGTGTAGTACAAGTCAGCGTTAATACTTGGCCACTTACTATTAATTTGGTTTGTTCTATTCTTGGACTTAACCGTATGAGTCAGAGTAACACATACCCACATCCAGAACTAACATACAGAAGTACTCATATCCATCAATTTTACTTTCTAGGATAACGCATACGGAGTATAGAGAACTATTGTAATGTTGCGAAAAAAATATATTGTTTTACAGAAAAATTCTTATTTCTAGTTCTGGTAACAAATAAGTGGTTAAAGCTTGTGTAAATTACTTCCTCTAACACATTGTGTAATTGGAATCCGTGTTTTGTCTGCTCCTTGATTTCGCAAAATCTATTAACGGCAGAATACCCACCTGTTCATCCGTCTGTCAGTCCGTCTGTTGATCTGTTTTCTGTCTGTCGTCAACTTTGGCGCCTAACCCTCCACCCAAGTTTCTCCAAAATTGATATTACTTGATCAATGTGAACAAACTCGTAGCACTGGGAGTTTAAAAGGGATACGTTGATTTACGGGGCATGAAGTCTCGATAACATTTTCCCAATTTCTTAAAAACTGATTTGATATTTTTTATTAAACTTTGTCTTCAGATAGCGTAAAGAATTAATAAAAAAATGGCGCGGGTCAAATTTTCGTTGAGATTTCTAAGGTTTTGAAAATGGCAAAAGTTCACAAGTTTTTGAGTTTCTTATTGTACAATATTCAAGATAGCTCTATTTTGAATTTCAAAACCTCTAGGTTTTGCAATAAAATATATTTAAACACATCTTGAAATATATTTATAAATAGTTTTGAATTCCAATTATACAAAATTATACATAAAATATAGACACTTTTAAGTAATTTTTGTCTTAGAAATGTCTTTAAATGGTTTTCTTAATTTTTTCCACGTATAGAAGAAGGGTTCGTAGAAAATTGAGGCAGGTCTCACTTTTAGTGTACTGGTAGTGTTTTTGCAAACTTTAAAAATTATATTTTTCAAATTTATCGCACTTCATTTGCCTAGAATATTTAAGGAGTAAACAGTTTGGAATACAGCGAAGGGAACGCCGCAACAAAGCACTGAAATTCTGAGCAGACGGTGGCAGGATTTTTTGACACTACCTAGAGATTAAGGTGGAATTCAGTCGCTGTCTTTAAGAGAATTCTAGCGGCGGGCTGCTCTGCTCGGTAGTTTTCCGTGTTTTTTCCGATCAACATCAGGCGAATGCCGGAGCAGTACCCTAACAAACGGGCCACGGACCGCGCGTGATCTTTCCTACCTCTTCCTTGTCCTGTCATCGCCCCTTGCACACACACACACACACACACACACACACACACACACTTACACTTACATGCACTATACTGACACACGTACCGGAAACCGGTCGGCAGCTTAGAGTTTGCCTCGTCGAGGGTGGTGCCCCGCTAGTGTGTGATACCTGACTCTAGAAAAGCCCGTTAGCCAACAGAAGGTCGGCGCCGGATTTCAACATCCAGCGGGGAAAGATCACCACCACCTCACGCAATAAAAAACATGCATTTCACTTACGGGACTAATGACTACAGCAGTTGACGCGTCCAAAATCACTAAACAATTAACCAATCAAATCTCAGAAAGTTCGTGTGCGTAATTCGTCTTGAAGACTGGATTTGCAGGCAATGAGGAACGAGCCGCGAGCGTTGAGTGTAGCTTGTCTTCTCTTTGTTTCTCCGTCGCTTCCCCGGGGATCCGGGGCCGCAGCGCCGGCCGCTCATTGGGTTGCACGGGCGCGCGCGGGCGGCGGTCGCCCCTCCCCCCCCCGCCGCCTTTCTGCTCGATCACCCGCCCGCGATCGGAGTGCTCGAACCCGCGTCCGCCCGGTCACGCCCGCGCGCCTCATCAGTGTGCGGAGCGACGGCGGCGGCGAGGGGTCGCGGGCGCGACGGGAAGTGAGCGAGTGGGGGAGGTGAAGGTGCCGGTGGAGACGCGAAAGCAGCAGCGTGGACGTGCAGTATGAGACTGGCAACTTCCCATCTCTAGTAGAGTCCTCTCCGGAGGAGCATTCTTGTGGCCAGCTGCTCTGATCGGCAGTTTTCCGGGGTTGATGAGAAGTGAGTGAGATGGGGGGATGATCTAGGAGAAGTGTATGTGACGAAGAATCAAAAGCAGACGCAAAAGAAGAAGGTGTGGGAACGGCAGATCGTGGACGTACAGTATTACACTGGAAACTGCCCATCTTTAGTAGAGTCCTGTCTGGAGGAGAACTCCTGTGGCCAGCTGCTCTGATCGGTAGTTTTCTGGAGTTTCTCCGATTTACACCAGTCAAATGCCAGAGCAGTACCCTAACAAACGGGCCACGGACCGAGCGCGATCTTCCTTGTCCTATCCTCACCCCTTACGCGCACACCTACTCTAACATGCACTACACTACAACACAGTCGGGAGCTTAGAACTTGTCCCGGCTGGGGCAGTGCCTAGCTGGTCGGAGGTAGCTAGTTGAGGGAAACCCCGCTCTCCGAGGTGTTGGCTGACACCGAATATCGCCATCCAGCGAAGGAAGATCCCGCGAAGGAAATTTGCAAAATTCGTGAGATGGGAGTCGTTGAACGTTTGCATTTTTTATAAGATTCAAGAATTGGATTAAGAAGATTATTTAAAATAAACACTTTATTTCAAACACAATTTTTACTTTAACTTATTATTGTAAATTAATATTAGAACAAAGCAATTAAGTGGTGTTGTTTTCAGTGCTTCATACATCTGTCAAAATTAATATATCTGCAAAACATAACCTAACAAATGTTTAGTTCAACTGACCTCCATCCCAATCAGGTTTTCCCTTAGTTTCTCTTTTCCTTCGGAGCAAATGCCAAGGTGGTCCCTTGCCTTCTAAATATTTAAATGTCACTTCCACCATCGTAATGGACATCAGTTATCTGAGACTAGTGTAACTTTTGACTTCTGATTCATAAAAATCAATGTTTGTTTGTTCATATTTTATATGTTGCCGTACCATTCTTCCGATTGCGATAATCCTTTGTCAACATATTGCTTCCATTTGCGCAAAGAATAGATGCATAGTACCATTCAAAATAGTATGTTTACCAACGAAGGAAAAACGTTTTGATACAATGTGCGTATGCCTATCGCACATAGACGCAAAATGGGGGCGTTGTTGATGATTTTATCCGTTCAAACTGACTGGAGCGCCCCTGATCAGATCTCCGCAACCTGTCGTTCCTCAAGTATCAAGCGCTTTTTTGGCGCATATTCTGCCCCTGCGCTTGACAAATATCGGCCGGAATTATTACTTGGACGATATTTTGGGCAAGAAAATAGCATTCCTCCAAGTCAGAGTCATTGCTAATGCGTCCCCAAATTTGAGAGAGAACAATAGTCTTCTTGACAATAGGATGCTCTGCTAACTACGACATAGAACAAACCCATACTCGAGAGTAAAGTATTTCATCTTTTAAAATATTTGCAGAGCAAAGAGTAAAATGTGATTATCACGTGAGCAGTAGCGTGCGAAATGTAATACACTGAAATTGAGAAAAATTTCCGGGTCCCCTGCTTAAATATGAGCGATATATATATATATATATATATATATATATATATATATATATATATATATATATATATATATATATATATATATATGCTTTAAAAAGCGTTTAAAATTTTTTTAAAATTGATATCAATTGTTTTAAACCCTTAATAATATTTCCAAATTAATATTGCAGTTTTTCTCAAAAGGAATTCATTCAAATCTTAGGTTTACACATTTTCGTGTAGACAATTCACAATAGTATTGTTTACCGTTGAGGAAAACTGTAGTGATACAACAGGGCGTCGGGCGCAATCGTCCGGCTTCAAAAAAGGTCATTCATTGCCAGTCTATTATATCACGTGTCTGTGGGGCAGAGGTGGAAGAATTCTCGCGTAGGAGTGGGGGGGGGGCTTTCTTGATTTATGTTTTCGGGAATGTGAAATGCTATGGTCATTAGTTCCGGAAGTGTAGTGCGTGCCTGTGGTGTAAAGGGAGAGGCGTTGGTGTTGGTTGATTGAGATTCCGGGCAATTCAACTACTGAGGTCATAAGTCCCGTAAGTGTAGTGCATTTTTCATCGGGAGATACTCAGGATCTTACCCCCGTGGATGGCTAGATCCGGCGCCCGTCTTACTCGTCGGCTAGCGGGATTTCCTCAACCACGTATCTCCTACAAGCGGGGCACCGCCCAACCCGGTCCCTCTGAGCTCCCGATCGGTCTCATGGCATATGTGGTAGTGCAGTGCATGTACGTGTGCGTGTGTGTATGTGTGCGCGTGTGTTTAAGGAAAGGGTAGGTTAAGGAACTGCTCCGGCATTCGCCTGGTGTTGATCGGCGAAACCACGGAAAACTACCGATCAGAGCAGTCGGCCGCTAGAGTTCTTCTCCAGTCAGCAGCTGAATTCGAGTGACTATGTAGCCAGTGTCGAAAACCCTGTCACCGTCGGGACTGGAACCTAGGACCTCTTGGTGAGAGACACTTCAGTGACATCAGTTGATGCACTGAGCCACCTCTTCCCGTGTTAGTGTTGGTGAAAACACGATCGTGAGCAGCGTGAACGCTAGGGAGCGAGGGTGGCAGGGGAGGGGTGGGTGCGGGGGAAGCGAGCCCAGGGAGGGGTGAAATGGGAATGGACGGGCGGGGAGCGCGGAGCGGCGTGGGGGGAGGCGATTTGTTGCGCCCAGGACGCACTCAGCGCTCCCGTCCATCTGCAGGGAACGGGAGGGGCTCTCCCCTCCTCTCCCCTCCCCTCCCCTCCGCCCGCCACGCCGCCCGCCTTGCGCCGCGCAGATCTGTTTAAGCGCCGCTCTTCCCGCATCAGCCGACGGGCCCTTCATCATCCGCCAGACCGAACTCAAAATATAGCATCAGCCAATAAAAAAATCATATACATATTTCAAACGCACATTCCGATAAAACCTCCCGGCACAAATAAATGGGAACTGTTCTGTTCATAATTTTCGCCAACATGCCTAACATTCTTTCAAAAGTTCTTTTAATTTAAAATGAAGTTCATTTTGCAAAATAACTAATAATGTTTTGCATGGTGGACATTCATAACTTATTACTATAACATTTTTACGATATTGTGCCAAAGGAGAAAATACACACCGTTCAACAAGACAATTAAATTACAGCCTTTAACAATTTAAAAAGAGCTCCATTTGTTTTCTTTTCGGTTATATTTTTCTTGGAAAAATGAATAGAAGAAGAGTACATGTGAACGATAAACAAACTATAAATAATGCGAAAGTTTCAAAATAACTTTTTACAAATATTCGGTGTCTGGTTATGGAAGAAAAGAAAGTATTGTAATAAAGTGCTGTAAATGAACACTGTGCGAATAGTATATCGTATAAATTATGTATTTTATTTATAAACAAATTCAAATTAACAAAATATTAGATTCCGTCTATTTCTCCAAGACCAAGAAGATCTAATCTACTCTGACGAGTGATCTGATGAAGTCCTAGTGACACTTGCCATTAAACTTACCCAATTACAATATATTATTCAGCATTGGTGAATTTTAACAAAATGAAATGAAATAATTTATATATATATATATATATATATATATATATATATATATATATGAGTGAACACAAAAATTAAGGATCTAATTCTCGAGTTCCTGAAAATTTTATATTTTATGTAAACTTTGATTTATTCTAGAAAAAACGACACGAAAAAGGAAACATTAACAATTTAACAGTACGGGAGAAAATAAAGTTGAAGCGAATTAAGTCTGCGAGTTCCGACATTCATCCCCTCACGGCTAACAGTCTGCTTTTCTCGTGAATTCCATTTTAATTTTCTCCTCGTGTGTGTGGACGGTGGTTCTGTCATATTTCCAGTTTCAATGAAATTCCCGTGGTACATAAAAGTGTAATAAGCTATTATTGTCCAAAAATGGGTATTTTTTGGCAGCGTTACTATTCATTTTTTCTAAGAAATATTTATAACTACATCCTTTGACACAAAATTCCTTTGACACAGACTTCCTTTAATCTAAAAATTGCTTTAAATGCATTATTCAGTTTATCATGTACACTGATCACTGTACACCTTTTCAATGTCTGATAATATGTGATCTAGAACTGTATTGATAATTATTAAACCTTTGATAGTCTTCACATCAGTGACAAAATACTGGAGAACTATGATATGTAAATAAGATTTGTCCCAGAACACAATGTGTGGCCATTCTTTTCGGAGACACTAGAATATTTTGCAGTAACAGGCGATAGAAAAGCGAGGTTGTTAAACTTTAAAGATAATACCCACCTATATGCACAAAAGAATAGAATTTTTTGTACCTGCTTGGTTACACGACATGATTGGTGTAACTTCGCTCCTTTTGTCCAATGAATAACAACAACGTCAAATTTTAATGTCGATAAGGCAAAGTCAATGTCGATGTCACAACTTAAAGAAACAATACTCCATTAGGGAATGCCATTGTCATTTTTACAGATTTTAGCTCTACGTCGTCCATAAGTTTAAGGTTCCTAATAATTATTTTAAAATTAAACCTTTAATTTTTCAGAAGTTTAGATAGAGTTTAAATATATCTGGCCCAAAATTGTAGTCTACGAGCAGAAAACAGAAATACGATGAAACAGAAACCCACCAACACCAAACTGGGAAAATGTAGGAAATAAGAATGAGCGCATGCGTGGTACAACAGTATAAAGCAATGAGATAACCACAAAAGAATAAGGAACAAAATACACAAACCTCAAGAGTGAGAGTGAGAGACAAAATTTTCATTGGTCATTAAAGAATATTTGAATGATTGTAAAATGGAAATAAACGAAGGCAGAAGGTCAAGAAGAAGAAGGAGGAAAAGAAGATGAAAGAGGATAATAAATTAGAATAATGTTATATACTGGTTGTATACCATCAGAGAGGAAAGAAGAAGAGTATATTTTCTCTATGATACTATGACACTACGATAGATAGAGGAGAAAGCGAAATCTCTCAGAGCCACCGCTGACAGCGCCACCGCCCGCGCCAACCCGCATCCTTGGCAGCTCCTCCACCCACGGCTCAATCTCCACCCCAGCTCCACCCGTGTGCTCTCCGCCTCCGCCTTTCGCTCGCTTACTCGTCACTCTCTGTTTTCACCTTGGCTCTCGCCGCCCGCTCCCTCGCCGCCCCATCCGTCTGCTCGTCGTCTGCCATTTCCTCCGAGGCATCTGGCCTTCACTTATTCACGCGGCGCAGTGTTATATTGCTTTACACCGCACACTCCTTTCCCGGGCGCCCCGTCCCGCCGGGCCCCGCCCACCACGCCCGGCTCAGCACTGCTCACCCCCACCCAGCCCCGCCCGACCCTCCACCCAGCCACGCAGAGCTCCGCCCACCCTCGCCGAGCCCCGCCCAGCCCCGCCCAGCCCCGCCCAGGCCCGCCCAGCCCCGCCCAGCCCCGCCCAGCCCCGCCCAGCCCCGCCCAGCCCATCCCCACCCAGCCCCGCCCAACCTCGCCCAGCCTCGTCCAGCCTCGCCCAACCTCGCCCAACCGCTTCCCCAGACCAGCCCAGAACCCCCCGCCCCGCCCCGCCCTGCCCTGCCAGACCCGCTCAGCCACGCCCAACACCGCCAAGCCCCGGTCAGCTCCGCCCCGCCTTGCTCATCCCTTCCCATTCCCACCCAACCCAACGTCCAGGCACGCACAGCCCCGCCTACTGTGGCCCACCCCCGCCCACCGGTCTTACCCCTCCCCCGACGCGCCCAACCTCTCCCACCTTACCATCTCCGCCCCATCCCTTCCAGCCGGTCACAACTTACCATCTAAACCCACTCAGCCCGTCCCATCTTACTACCCCACCTAACCCCATCCAGCTCCACCCTTCCCAGCTCCGCCCATCCCGCTAAAACCCCTCCCTGTCGCCCAGCCCCGTTCGCCCCGCCAACGCCCCCCCACCTCACCACCCCGTCCCCGCCCAGCCCCCCCGGGCCGCGCCGCAGCGCTCCGCTCCACTTTATGAAAGGCGCCGGCAGACTGCGCGGCCGCCGCGGCGCTGTCACAGTCGACACCAGCGCGCCCTAGACGCTAATAGCCCGGTGCACGCAGAGGTACTTTAAAAGTCAACACGAGGCGCCCGCCGGCCCTTGAGGCTTGTATAACTCCGACGGCGGCAGCGGCGCCTGCACGAGCCCGCCGAGCAACAGCACGGGCGAGGAGGCCAGGGTGGAAGGCGCGGGCAGGAAGGAATGAGAGGATAAAAGAAGAGGAAATTAAATATGGTGGGAGGGAAATCTATTTGCGTGGTGGTGGTGGTGGATGGTTTTGCGGTGTCCTTGAGAGGAATGGTGACAGCGGCTGTAGACGATGACATCACCAATGGGGATAACGCAGGGGCATTGCGATGAAATCATAAACCCAACGTTTGCTAGTGCAGACGAAGGTGGAATTGATATTGGAGAGATGGCATGTGAAATCTACAAGAATCTTTATTAATATTTGCGGGCTAAGCCAACAATTATTGGCATAAAATCGGGACGTGATGGTATTCAATTTTCATAGCGTTAATGCCACTTTAACGATCGCATCACAACCAGCTCGTCAGCCACCATGTGTCCTCTCTGCTTGAAAACATTTTTGTTCATTCTGAAAGTTGGCTCCTATGACAACAGAAATATTTATCTGTTTCTCGACGTCCGTCTTGTGGGTAATTGGAATCACAGATCGTCTTTCATATTCTCTTCTAAGATAATCCAACGATGTTTGGTCTCGCCAGAAATTTCAAACCC
The DNA here is from genome assembly GCA_011170035.1 of Teleogryllus occipitalis. Lineage (NCBI taxonomy): Eukaryota > Metazoa > Arthropoda > Insecta > Orthoptera > Gryllidae > Teleogryllus > Teleogryllus occipitalis. Next base: position 488 of record BLKR01006076.1, on the reverse strand, counting down.
TCACCGTGTAGCACATGTCAGCGTTAATACTTTGTCACTAGCTCTTAATTTGGTTTGTTCTGTTCTTGGATTTAACCTTAGGTCTCCGACTAACCCATACTCACATCCAGATATTTGAACTAATATATAGAAGTACACATATCCATCAATTTTACTTTCTAGCATACTGCATACAGAGTATTGAGAAAGTATGGTAATGTTGCGGAAAAATACATTTTTTTACAAAACAACTCTTATTTCCAGCTCTGGTAACAAGAAAGTGCTTAAAACTTGTTTTTGTATGGCAATGGATGCTCTTTACGATGCGCAGACGGACAATGTAAAGAGAAATTTTGGAGAGAAGAGCTACTGAAGCCCGATGAAACAAGAAACGTGAAAAGCATATAAAGGTTATAAAAACAAAATGTATACATCACTTGTTAAGAAAGTAATAGTGGGTCATTGTGGGAAGATGATAGAGGGAATCCAACGCTGATGTCTCATGTAAT
>BLKR01006075.1:0-65551 GCA_011170035.1 Teleogryllus occipitalis | reverse complement strand
TTTCTGCTGAATATGGCGACTGTCCAATAAAAGAGAGATTGCTAAAAATTCAAACCTCTTGAATCTTAATCCTTTTCTAGACAAGGATGGCATCATTCGAGTGGGTGGAAGATTGAGACAAGCTCTCATGCCTCATCAAATCATTCTACCTCGAGAACATACTTTCACGATAACTCTCATTACCATTATTCATTTGACTTATTTTCAGGTTGGATGTCAATTAATAGTGTCGATTGCTAGAGAACGATTCTGGATTACTTCAATTGGAAGACTAATGAATAGTGTAATTCAGTACTACTTACCTTGCATTAGATGGCAGGCAAAGCTAGCCTCCCAAATAATGATGGCACTTCCTGCTTCTAGAATTACTCAGTCAAAACCATGGGAGTTTACCTCAGTGGATTATTGGGGACTATTTTTGACTAAGTCATTTTTAGGTTCAGAGCACGTAGTAAATCATGGATTGTGGTATTCGTGTCATGCCACAAAAGCTGTTCATCTTGACATAGTGGAAAATTTAACCACTAATGAATTTATAGCTGCATTAAAAAGATTTGCCTCTCGAAGGTGCTATCCCCGAATCATTCTAGTGATAATGTCAGAACATTTGTGAAAGCAAAAAGTCAGTTGGCCAAACTATCAAAGATTTTCAGCATCCATCAAGAGCACTCGATTCTCAAAAAAATTCTTGCAGTACATGGAGTAGAATGCCATTTTTGCACCCCTCGTTCACCATTTAGGAATGCACTGGCTTAGGCAGCCGTGGGTTCCTGGAAATTAGAGTTAAAATGCTCTCTTGGGCAAACTTGCATTTCGCACTCTGAACTCCATACTTTGTTAACACAAGAAGAACATATTTTGAACTCACGGCCTTGCGCCATTTGTTCTGAGAAGGATAGAAGCCTTCATAATAACGCTAAATCACTTAATTTATGGACTCGCTCTCGACTCACTGGCTTTTAATCAAGAATCAAAGCAGGAGTTTGCGACACCCCGTCGCTATCACACAGCGAAAAGACAGTTGAACATTATTTGGAAATTCTGGACTAGGAACTATCTTATTTCACTATTAGCTCGGAGAAATCTGTTTCTCATGATTTGAAAAAATATTATCTAGTCATTTTAATTGACGATTCTTCACACCCGTTGTGGAAAGTTGGAGTAGTTTATCAATGTCTCCCAGACGCTTCGGGCCATGTTCGAACAGTGCACATGAAAACCGCACAAGACCAGTACAAAAACTATGTATTTTACCAAAGAAACGTTAATACCGTTTATAGTTTCCCCCAGCGGGCATGCTCGACAATGCCACGGGATTTGGCGTTCCCGGGAATCTAAGACTTCCACAACCACCCACGTTCTAATCATGCAAATATTTTGTTTATTTGGTCCTTTTCTTTTCCGTTCTCAAAGGAAGGAAATTTTGAGTCAAAATATGATTTCAATTCGAGTGTTAATTTAATTCTCACCGTTTCTCTACAAGGGCGTCTACGACTCTCCTCTCTCGGAATTAAAATGAAGTTCCCACTTAATTCCATTAAAATTAGACTTATCGTTCTTGGCAGGTAGTTTTCTTTAAATATCCAGCTTCAAGAACATCAGAAATGGGTAACCTTGGAAAACAATATGTTCAAGGCGACCCGTCTTGTGGGGCAGGAGTGGTGGGCGATATCTAATTAAGACAAAACTCACTTATCTATACGCACAGAAGGTCAACAGGCACTGCGAATGTCATCGTATTATTTTGTCTAACATACCAGCAGAGCTTAAACTTAAAACGTAGATTCGCTATCTAATCTCATAAATTGTCGAAAAGACAATAATCGCCGCTTTTAGCCAGCTGTTAAAAAACATAAATATCTTATTATTCGTACACGCAACGAAAAACCTACTAAATAAATGTGTCTGATTCCCCACTCACGCGAAGTTGTTTGTTGCTCTTTCTTTCTTTCTTTCTTTCTTTCTTTCTTTCTTTCTTTCTTTCTTTCTTTGATTTTCAATGTTCAAGAAGTACTCCATCGAGATCCCGCCCAGTTGAAGCTGGTTTGTAGATACAGTTGATACTTTTAAAATCTGATGTATCAAATTGTACTTAGTTTGTGGTATTTACAGGTCCTTGATTCGTTTTCTTTTTGACTCTTCTTTAGTATTACCGACCCGTCTCGCGCGTGTGTTAGTATATTACTTTGACGTCCCATATTTGAGCATTGGGTCTCTTTTGCGATGTTCATTTCAATCTGCGCTGGCAACAGTGTTTAAGCTTCTCCTACGGCGCGCCGGCCTTTCCCTGCGGACCTGGTTCGATTCCCTTCGCGGGCGTGAATTATGTTGGCACATAAGCGGCTAAAATTAATTCCAATTTGGCGCCGTACTTGAAATTCTATCATTTATAACAATTCCTTGGCACTAATTAACAGCAAAGGGTATGGATTTGAAACGTCCCGCGTTGAACTTTTATTTTTGAAATTCTTATCCCCTAAAAACCGAGGGCTGACTTCCAGAGAAAAAGGCAAAGACGTCTTTCGAATTTTCTTTGAAAGGACAAACGGCTTTGAAAAGTTGAGCTGCTTTCATAGATGCTCACGAGATCGCGTTAGATACTGAGTCCGCATTGTCGGCGCTTCTAAGAATCAAATTAATTTCTTAATATGACGCCAACAGAGTTAATTGTTGGAGAATATTTCAGTCGAGTATTTTCACAAAAGATTGCCTCGTCTGTTAAAAGGCGTAGTGGTAATTCACATTCTGGCTACATTGAAAAAATAGATTTTTGACTGTTGGTAGCGGGGGCTCTTTTTCGGTTGCGCAGATTCTGTGGAAAGAGGGTTTGCTGCGGACACCAGCTGAAATTGTATTACGCATGAATAACAACAGAAAGCAATCCTGTTCACCTAAGACAAGGCAACATTGACAACTTCTTCAATAGTCAATAATTTTTACGCAGAGATAAACTAAAAGTTCTTAAGAAAATTGTCTTTCAGAATTTTCTCTTGAAGCAAGCAAGAAAGTTGTGGTCACGCTTTGTAAGCAACCTAATCCATCATTCTGTGGATCTCCCAAAACTTTGCTGAAGCTATTTTGCAGCCTCAACATAGAGAATTCAATAAAAATATAATCTGCCAATTTGGAATATTTTAAGAAAATTGTGAAAATGCCGAGGCTTCATCAAAATACGCTCGTCCCTAAAAAATCAAAATATTCCTTTCAAATTCGGGGAGCCGTGATGTCAGTCAGATCGATCGAGAACTATCAATTTTGAATCCAGCCGCTACCGTTTTCCATATACAGACGGACATTTGTTTTGCCGTAAACCGATTGTTTGGTCCAACGACCCAGAAATAGGATTTTGACGTCAAAAAGTGTTAAAGGAATGTATTTACTGCATGTATGAGCAAGAATTATCTGTCGTTTCAATGTCAAGGACCCATAATACGAGCCTTTCTGCCAAAAAATGGACATTTTCTCCTGCAATACTTTCTCAGTTGTAAGTAATATGCTACAATTTAAGTAGTGGAGAGCAACTGCACGTATCTTATCGTATTACTGATAACGTGTACAGCCCATTGCACAAAATATGGGTGGTTAATCCTGGCTTTTCTACAGCTTGTGCAACCATGGCTGGACTCTTCACCAATCCCGGAGTCTTGGCCAAGCGGCTCTTGTCATTGGCTTTCACTCCGAGTTTCAGGCACTTCTCCCTCCCTCCCCTCGAAGATTTTCTTACTCGTTATCTCAAAGGGACAATGCAATTTCTGAGGCGTGATTGACGTTGGTGACCCTCCCTCGTTACCGAGGAGAGAGGGAGTGGTAAGGGAGGAGAGATGACGCAAGCGTTTCAATTTGACTCAGTGCAGTTGACTTAGTATCAGTGACTTTAACATTGTGTATCGTATAGATAATTAAACTTACAAGTGCAGCGAACCGAGCTAAAGTCGTGCTATTAATTATTCAATATTAATAGCAGTTTTCAACCACCAAGCCCTGACCTAGGTCAGAGCATAGCGGGAGCCATGGCGCTCCTGTACAACACAGCCGATATGGACATCACCTAAGAACAACTCGGGGATCAACACATCCTCGCAGCTTCATCAGGCAGCTCCTTCAATTACATCAATGGAACCACCCAGAACCTGCAGGCAACAATCCCCGAACATGGAAACGGTACTCCAGCCGCCGACCCAACACAAGGCTCCAGTAAGGTCAATCATACCAACGCGGCCAGCGGCCTGCCTCGCGGCCAAGCAAGCCACGACCCCGCTAACATCAACGGCAGTGATAAGACCAGTAACAGTGAAAAAAGTGGTCACGGTGACAGTACCCCCCTAGGCGGCCCATCAAAACAAACAACCCAGCAGCAGTGAATATAATGTGACTATTAGCAATAGATATGCTCCTCTTGAAGAAAATAGTGACCGTGACAAAAGATTCTACTACCTGGACGACGAAGAAACACACGAAGTCGAGAACATAAAAATTCCCCACATATTTGTGAAAGACATTCCGAACATTAATCACTTCAACAAAAAGCAAATTGCCACTCAATTCACCTCTGACATGGTGAACAACAAAATTAAGCTATCTTTCAAGTACATAGCGGACTTTAGAAATGTCATCAAATATCTCTTAAGCACAGCCAGACAATTCCATACCTATAAGCATCCCTTAAACAAGAACTTCTCAGTAGTTTTCAAAAACATTCACCAGTCAGTAACTCAGAAAGAGGTATACGAAGATTTGTATCCAAAATATCCTTCACTGATCAGTGTCACAAGACTATACAAAGACAATATTCCTATTCCGGTTATTGCAGCAGAGTTCGACGGGCATAGAAGTATTGAGGAAGTGTTAAAAATTAATGCAATATGTAATCTGTGTGTCAAAACTGAAAAAAAGACGTAAAACAAATGTGCCAATACAATGTTTAAGATGTCTGGACTTCGGCTATACAAGAAACAACTGCAATACTGAAATTGTATGTGCATTCTGTGCTAAAGACCATTACACGGCAAAATGACCACAAAAAAACTTAACACCAACATTCCACAACTGCAAGGGCCCGCACCGTGCGGACATTCGGTCCGCAGAATGTAATTATTTAAACAAAATTTCAGAGACCAACAAAAGCAATTCTAAAACTACTGCCCTCCCCCAAGAAAATTCAAATAACAATACTTCCGCCCCTATACTCACAAATCGCAATTTTCCTAATCTTCGTTATAATCGAACCATACCTGGCTTTACGTATCAAGAAAACCCAAACACAAACCAGCATAGCACTAAAAACACACACCAAAATGTAAATAATAACAACAATAATACAAACTCAATAATACACACTATAGTCAACAACATTACAAATTACTTAATGGGCATAATCAATAGTATCATTCCAACCTTAATAAACAGTATTCAAAATTCAATCACATCTTACTTTAATAACAATAATGCCAGAACAGTATAATACAGATTTAATCATACTAAACTGGAATGCTAATAACATCTCAAACAAAAAAAATGAACTAAAATATTTCTTAAAAGATAAAGGAATACAAATCGCATGCATCACCGAAACGCACCTCAGTCCAGACAAGACATTTAACCTATCAGGATACAATGTAATAAGAAAAGACAGAGTAGATCAAAAAGGAGGAGGAGTTCTCATACTTACCGAAAAATCAATTCCGTATATACAATCTGACACACCTCACACTCCAGGGTTAGAAACCGTTGCTATTAAAATCCCTATAAACAATAGAATCACAACCATAATATCATCATACAAACCACCCCTTTTTAAAATGAAAAACACTAACATAATTTCCCTTCTTCAACAGAATACCCCGATGATTCTACTAGGCGACTTAAATGCAAAACATACTAACTGGGGTTGCAGAGTTCCTAACAATGCAGGCTCTCAACTACTTAAAATAATAACAGACTTAAACCTAACTACACTTACGCCATACGAACCAACCCATTTCCCACACAACAGCAGCAAACACCCAGACATATTAGATATAGCAATTACTAACACAAATACAGCTTATCATTCAACCCCAGTATTTGAAATGGATTCTGACCATTTTCCAGTATTAATAACCACTAAAATAATACCTCCCCCACATGCTCCAACTCGGAAACTAAACACCCAAAACATAAATTGGGAATCATTCAGGAAAATAGTGAGAGCCAAGACACCACAATTCAAAATATTAAACTCTCCCCTAGAAATAGACAAATCTGTCATGCAGTTAAACGAAATAATAACAAACACAACAAAGCACTTGCAATACAACAAACCCACATTTTGTCTCGTTCAGACAAAACCAAAACTACCCTAAGAAATAATAGAAATAATCAACACACGCAATAAAACTAGAAGGCTATGGAGCAACAATAGAATTCCACAACTGAAAAAAGAGCTAAATCTCCTTAATCATATAACAAAAAAAAACAATTAATCTACGCTCCCAATAATCCTTCAACACCAAAATAGAATCACTAAGTACTTCAAATAAATCACTTCGGCACTTCTCAAAATGTCTTCTAAACAAAAAAAATGACCATGCCACCCCTCAACACGGTACAAGGTATAAAATATGCTCCGCAAGACAAGGCAGAAGCACTAGCAGAACACTTCGCTCAAACATTCAAACCTAATAATACATCCGTACACTCAGACCACCAGGCAATAATTGATTCAAATAGAGCACCAAACTATGACGTCCCTCAGAGAATAAAATTCATTTCACCCTCCGAAGTTAAAAACCTCATAAAAAAATTGCCCAAAAGAAAAGCTCCTGGACACGACCTAATTAGCAACCAAATTGTAAAAAACTTGCCCACATCCACAATTGCACATATAAATAACATCTATAATTCATCACTCAGATTAGGCTATTTCCCACGTTCTTGGAAAATATCAAATATAATCCCGATCCCTAAACCAAACATTAATCATAGTCATGCAGCGAATTATAGACCAATAAGTCTCCTACCAACTATTTCAAAAATATTTGAAAAAATTATTTTAAAAAGACTCAATAATCACCTAACAAAGTCAGAAGCTATCCCAAATCATCAATTTGGTTTCAGAAACCATATCTCAACTGCACACCAATTACTCAGAATAACTGAATATATTCACACTAGCTTTCAAGAAAAGAAACACACAATAGCAATACTCGTAGACGTATCTCAAGCTTTTGACAGAGTCCGGATTAATCTACAAACTCAAAACTATAGGAACACCTAAATACCTACAAACATTATCACACAATTTATATCAGACAGATCTTTCACAGTAACCATAAACAATCATAGCTCCAACCCACGCACAACAGAAGCAGGACTTCCACAAGGCTCACCACTATCCCCAACGCTATTTAATCTTTACACAGCAGTTATCCCCATCACACGTTACACGCAACTTGCACAGTTCGCCGACGATACGGCAATATTCATATCAAGTCGCACGTTGTCATATAGCAGTACAAATATTCAACAACATTTAAACAAAATAGATGAATGGGCAAGAAAATGGAAAATCAAACTAAGCCCGAACAAATCAAAATCAAAAGTTTTTTCATTAAGACCATTCTGTGCTCCCCACAATAGCATAATAAACTGGACACCATTGAATCAACCTATCAAATACTTAGGACTAAACCTCGATAAAAAAACTCAACTGCAAGAACCACATCAACATTAAAATACAACAGGCCAAAGTGAGATTAATCCAACTCAAATCACTACTGAATAAAAACTCCAAACTTTCATTAACAAATGCAATAACACTATACAAAACCATCATAAGACCCATAATGCTATTCGCATGTGCCATATGGACAAATGCCGCACCATTCAACGTAAAAAAATACAAATAATACAGAACAGATTTCTCAGAACAATCACCAACGCCCCATGGTTCATTTCAAATCAACAACTCCACAGAGAATTAAACGTGAACCCAATCACCTATCAAATAGCACGTATATCCAATAATTTCTACTCCAACATAAACTCAATAGACCAACTAAAACAATACAATCTAGCTTCAACGAACAACACACAGACCAGAATAAACAATAGATACCCATTCCATTCATTCCTAAAAATATTCTCAAACATTTGTGAACAGTAGATACTCTCATGAGTAATCTACCCCAATGTAGTAGCAATAGTAGAATTAGGTTAAGTATAGTATTAAGTTAGTAGTAAGTCATCATTACATATGAAAGAGTAATACTGAACTATGTACAACCCAACAAACAAAAAATTTTAAAAAATGCTCATTGTCATAAAAATCACATCATACAAAATACAATCAGAAGAAATTCATGGATAACAATTTGGCTTATACTTTACGGCAGTAGAAAAATCTGTGTAACTGTCATCCTTCCACTCGACAATTCTTTAACAATCTGTGATATTGGACAATCTACAATAAAATATTGCTCCAACAGGGAAAGTGAAGAATCTCATCCCCAACAGAAATTAACAACTCATGACATTCCTTATAGTAAGATAATTGCAATAGAAGTTACAAATAAAAAGCACATAATTGTCAACAGTACCAGTTAATGAATATGAAAGTTCACTTTTCTTGGAACTCTTTTCCTATTAATGAACAATTGGATCATAACCCAAATATGCATATTTGTGATTGAAAATTGATACATTAATATGCACAAATTCTGTTATCAGTCTCTACTTAGAATAATGCAACAGAACTTCATGTATTTAAAAGAATATTACACATCTGGTAAAAATACAATAAGAAAAAATCACTTGACACTTCAAATGTCAGGACTTGCACCTGCTAGACTTTCACAATGCCAAATTGGAGTACCGCATCTCAGCTTAAGTAGAGATTGATTCTCTAACCTCACACACACACACAATTCAACAATACAACAGTGAATTAATTGCTTTGTTTGCACTCACATTAATCACCTAAGACTCCTGTTCACAAGAATATTCCCACTCTCCCATCCAATTACATCTGCACGTATCCGTTCATTTATCCTGCAACGCACCTCGAACATTACACAAACCCTCCCCTCATGAATTAAATGTTCCACAACAAATTCAAGTACATTAGATTATCCCATGTAACTCCTCTCGTATATTCGTAGTACAGAGCTACATCCCACCGAAGACCACCAGCACTGCTCGAATACTCTTGTCTCGCCACACCTCCATCCTCTCCGTTCTTGCTTTCACCATAAAGAGAGATTTTTTGAGCACACGTAATTCCCGAAACTGCCTTCTACACCAGAGGACCCTGTCCGCAACTCTCGCTACTTCCGCTCCCGCCATGAAGCGCGCACTTCAAACATTGCCGGTCGCTTCGTATCCAAAAATGCAGCAGTCCGTACTTGGGTAGAGCGTTTTAGTACATACAAAAACCCCACCTGTTTTTATACTTACGCCCTTGCCAACGCACTCTTTTGAACTGCCGATATATCCAGAAGTACTCAACTTAATAGCATGTCGCGTATAGAAAGAGTGAGATTCGATTGACGACTTGAAGAAAGTTTTTCACCACGAAAATGCAATCTCCAGCACAGCCAGACTATAAAGCTGAAAAGCGAAATGTATTATGATCTTCGGAGTAAATTTTGGAGAAAGATTTGAATAATGAATATATTTTTAAATTTTGAATTTATTTAAATATTGCGATTTTCTAACAAATCTGTTTACATACTATATCGGTTACCATAAAATTCAGCACGCTTTAAAAAAAATTATATCTTAATGCACCTATTAAAATGACTCCCCGATTTGACACGAAATGTAAAAACCGGCCATACGACCAAACGACCATATATTGGGAAAGATTACATAAAAAATGTATTCCCAAATGATTTTATATTGGAAACACAAATTATTGGTTAGAAAATTTCTTTTGAAGAGTGGCGTGAACTGCCAGATTTCTATTTGGATATCTACAGATATTTATGCACGTGAGGGCGAGTAAATAGTTCTCAGCTCTTCTGCAGTTATGTAAATTTATACACCTGTTTAATTAAAAAATAGATTACCTAAAACTACAGTACTTCGGAAACAATTTCCTTCAAATTAATCCTTTTCAAAGCGACATTTTTAACTCAAGAAACTGAGTCACCCTTAACCTTCGCTAGTTTTCTCAAAAATTTTAAAATGTGTCGACATTATAACGTTATTCACAGCAAATAAAAAACGCTAGCTAAGCTAAAGAGTAATTCTGAACTAAAGACATTTACACCAATTTATGGTAATTTCAATTAACTCAGTTTATTTGTATAAACTAAAATTCACCACGTACTATTAAAAACTTGATCTGAATCATCCTGCTAAAGTGTTTATAATCCACTGCAATCCAACACTTTTCAGGTTTAAATAAAGTTTAATAAGTTTGTGTAAAAGACACAGAACAGATGTCTATAACTTTTAGCTGCAGACGTTCAGTTAATTTCCGTTAAGATCTAAACATTCTTATTACATTTATTACAGAATAAAACAACGCATGAAGCCGAAATAAGATTTATTCAGAAAAACAGTTTTCAATCATTTCCTTCGTCGTGGGTGAGTGAAGATTCAAAATAAACCGATAGCCGAGAGTCTTCCAGCACCTGCCCATCTCTTAAAATGATGAATTTTAAAACAAATATTTCATAACTCCACCAAATCCCAACGGAGATCTCCATTTCTGCATAATCTTCATAATGGAGGAATTCCTCCTCGTAAGGAATGCAGCACTTGGAGTCAGCTCCGTAGTGGCTCGCCACACGGCGCCAGCGCAGAGCCCGCGGGAGCCGAGGGAAGCGCGCAAATCGGCGCCACCCACGTGCGCCGCCACTCTCCGCCCCGACTTCCTCTCGCCCCTCCACTTCTCCATCTGCCGAAACCCACGCACATCTCTCAGACTCAGTAGGACTATGTTCACAAAGACACCACAATAACGCCCGTCACACACTCTCTCATTCACTTCTCCTTCTGCTAGGACTCAAACATTTTGAGAATCGGTTTTGTAGGTTCCAAAACTGCCATCAGCAAGCGACCCCCTCCCTCCGCACCGAAATCCTGTGGTTCAGCACTTTTGCTCTTACTCCTCTAAAAAACCTAACGACGACCTGAGCAGCGTTTTCTCAATTAGGTTTATAGAACAATTTGGAAAAATTAAAAGGTTAGGTAAGAAACAAGTTAAAAGCTCCCGCTTCCACAACTGCCCGTTCGCGCTCTGTCCCTTTTCTTTCAAAGAGTTCAGAGGTTGCTCCCTGCATCAGCTGTGTCTCCAAGGTGCGTATACTTGCCATCGCCTCGTCCACCACCTGCGCACCCAAGGAGAGCGCAGTTGCGCAGACCTGCGAGGCAGCGTCTCACTCTAGCCATGAGCCCCATTTCGCGCTCTGCTCGCTGCTCTCCCAACTCTCGCGTCTCTAAGAAACGGCGCTATACTGCCCGGCTATGGTTCGTGCAACAATGCGGCGCCACAGGCAACCACAAACGATGAACAACCATTCAAAGTAACATTTCAGAACACCGTTTTCCATTTTTTTAATTCCATTGTTAAATTTTCTCTAATATTTATAAAAGTTATGACAAAATCATGCTTTTCAAAGCATATCCTCCTCACAAATCATGTTACTTTATATGCCATCAACTAGAAATCTACACACATTTAATTATACCCATTTCATATACCCGTCTTGCTGGCCTCAAATTCCTTTAACCTGTTTCCAAATTTCTAATAAATATATGGACCCCAGGAAATGGTTGCGAGAATGAGCTCCCAAAATATTTTTACTTATACCTCCGTTGCTGACTCAGTGTTCGGGTTCTTTACCGAAATAATCATGAATACTTACGATTACTTAATTCGCCCCCCATACGGAAAAGCGTGGAATCTGAAATGTAAAATTTAAATATCCTACTGGATTGCACGTGACGGAAAATGATAATCAGCTTTCACCAATAACAAATAACGAATTTATTTATACATTTTAGTAACAAAGTATATCATTCTTTTTGGTCATGACCTTTACTATAGCGCTATACAACCTGTTATTCACGAGAATCGTGGGCGCTGTCCTGGTAAATGATGTCTCCCCGTAGACTTTGGGCCTCGTCCAATCTTCTTTCTTGCTACCGACCAAATCCGTACCTTGTCGTTTCTTCTCATAAACCACTACGTACACTTTTTATCCATTGTCTTTCCATCCCCATTCATCTGCTTGAATTGCTACTAGTTCTAATACTCCTTACTTTTCATTACCTAAGCAAAATCGTAAGTGCTGTTAAAATATTAGCATATAAGTTCACCAAGTTATTATCTCGTTCCTATTATCGGAGACTAATTTCGATTATCATTGTCCGCTTAGTAAAATCTATAAGTCCCACTTTTGGCATTCACTGTTCACTTCGTATAACAATTTCTGAGTTCTATCTTTCTAATACTAACAACGACAAATCACTACGTCCGAACTTGCTTAATTTTCTACATTCAAGTAGACTGCTATATATCTAGCACCCTGATCCGATCGCTATCGTGTCGAGAGCTCGAAAGAATCTTCTTGTATCCTACTTCAACAGATCAACTTTTTTCATCTTTTACTCTCTTGTTTCAAACAAAATTATGCGATCTACTTATCGTCCGCTTTTGAACTAATGGGTATTGTTTATATGTTGCACTCCGGTACCATAGCAACCAGCGTATTTTGGTAATAAAGTATTATTTCTAATGAAATTCGCTGGATTTCATATTGGTAAAAATCTGGTATGTCACAATATACACACACAAATACAAAAATACAAATTTAAATATTTTACAAATTTTGTAATAAAGGGGCGTGCGACGTGTAGCGTGTGGCGTGTATCGTGGCGCGGTGCGGCGCGGCGTGGCGTGGGGACGAAAGAAACTGCATTGGACTGGACGAGCACTGCATTGGAGTGACAGAACGCTCTAGGGCGAGATTTCTAAGCGATTTGATTTTTCACTAGTTTTTCGTTACAACTACAATTTTACAATACTAGTAGTTTTCGCGCCATTTCCCGAGAGATATAAATTTTTTATGAAGATGTTTCATAATTATTTTTTCGAAATCAACACTCAATTTCTCACAAAATTCTCTCGTATGTATCAATGTCGGAGTAAAAAAATTGCGCTAGTTTAATTTCCGACGAACTGTTATTTTCGACGAAACGTATTTTCGAAAATTGACAAAAATTGTGTCATTTAAAAAACACAAAATTGACGATACAGGTTTTTGTCCTTGAAAAAGCTTCTTTTAAAAAATCACTTCCTTGTAAGAGTTGATGTGCCAGTAGTTTCATTTCTTGAAAACTCTCTATATTGTAATGATCCCGCTATGCGCCGGAAAAATAAACATTATAAACAATTTAAATAGTAATTAAAACAAGCAAACAAATGAAGGTGGGAAGGTTAAGACGGACATTTGAAAATAATATTCGTATTTCGGTTAAGACGCAGGAACGAAAGTGTGGAACATTTAGAACAAAATTTCATAAACAATGTTGGACAGTGTTGAAGTGCAAAAATTGCGGAATATAATTATTTTTGAGCAATATTCCAAATTAGTAATGGTGTGTCGTGGGAGGAGAACGCCGTCACATGTTTAACACATGACGAGCGGCGAGAGACAGTATTTTGGAAAATAAAAGGAATTTGCGTATAAATTAAGAAGATACGAAAAATAGAAACATTTCGGAAATGGTGCAAATTTATGAAAATATTGGGGAGTTATGTGTAATCAATAGAAAGGAAATAGAACTTAAAAAAGTAACAGTGCAAGGCAGGACCGTCGACTCTTTTGAAACAGGCGCTTCGATTAGTCGATGAAGCAGACAGACTATGATTAGACGCCTCGACGTTCGGATGGAGACGCGATGTAAACAAGATAGAATTTTCTTTTAGACAAATGGAGACGCGTAGTAGGCGTAACAATTTTTAATTGTACAGTTTTGTCGGAGGTCAATAGTGCCAAGCTAATTGTAAAAGTGCAACGAATGGAATTGGACATGTCGCGTGTCGTCCCGAAGAAAAATTGGTGCAAGCTGATGGTGCAGTGATACCGAACAGCAGCATGTGACGCCGAGAGGGAAGAAACAAAAAACGTTTGACATTCTTTAATGTTGTAACAAGGTTACTTTACTATATTTGGAAGGCAAAATTATAATATTTGTTGTTTTAAAGTAATATTCCAAATATCTTCATGGAATTGACTATTATCAGTTTGCAACAATTAATAGTTATTTGAAAGGATCCACCCAATGAGTAATTTAATTGCAGTAAATTTTGGAAAGTGCACTGAGTAATCATTATAGAAAAATAACTTAAAGATATAATTAGTATAAGTTTTAGCAGTGTTGTTTAATTTTCAGGAGAATTATATTTTATTTGTGTTATTCTCTGGTGAATGTAGCCATTTGAAAATTTCAATTACGAAGAAATAAGTTCAGTTGTTATCAATCAGCATTGAAAACAGAATATGATTTTGTGTTTAATTAATGATAACCTGTTACCAACAAATTATGAGAATTAGTTTTCCTACAACAATAATAGTATTACTCACGGTTCCTGTACAGGCACATTCTGTGCGCCCACGGGTAAGAAATTTGTTGATGTAGTCACCTATTATTTATTAAGACGAGCTGGTAATGAGCAGGGTAATGGCATTCAATGTTTTGGGCGAAATTAATAGATGGATATATTGTTTTGGTGTTTTGGGGAAGAGAATAATAGGACCATGACAGTATATACGAAAATTGAAAAAAGATACGTTTTAAACCACAAAATGAAAAAGAGTGGTTTTTGTCCTTGACGCCCCCCCCCCCCCGTGTGTACTAAAATATCTCGTCCTTAAAAGAAATCATGTTCCAATTTCTGAAAACACGAGTACATTTCCGGTACTTTGTGCTTGTAAGGATATCAGCGGATAAGAAGGTAAGAGTTCTTTAAATCAAAATGATATATAAATAGTTCTACAATACGAATAAGATATTTTAGTGTTTTCCAAAACCCTTTCCCAGTAACCAATCCTACACTTAGTAAAAGAAATAATTTTTTTAAATATGAGTATTCGTAAACTTAAAAAATTTTCTAATTAAAACTATTTTTAAAAAAATTAAAAAATCTGGCGTAATTGAAATGATTTAATAAGTATTTTTTAGCACTAAACTCAATCGTAAAAAGAATGTTTGAAAATAAACATATACTGTGTTTTAGAATCCTTGAATAAACTTAAAAAAATTCAAAATATCTTCTCAATACACAATTTGTAGTGCATTTTTTCACAAAGATCGACTTTCCATTTCCGGGCTGTACTAGTTAAAACAAAACCCAGCTTCACCATTTTTCGATCTGTAATCTCCTTCCCACGAAATAATCTTCGACAATGAACGTAACCGTTCTGTGTATTTATTTTAATGTGCATTATACATTTTTATTTAGAGTTGTAACCATCTGTTATTTTCAAAATAAGGAATGTAAATACAAATTATCATGAGTTTAAAGATTTATAATTCATTTTGTATCAAGCTCTAAGTCAAGATGATTGAGGGGCCGCGTGAAGGTTCAGTTTTGTATTTGGATATCTATACACACTTTCGCACGTGTTGGCGACTAGATAGTTCTTAGTTATTCTATCATTTACAAGTTCTTATACACCTTTTTAATCTAAAGATAGTTTACCTAAAACTACAATACATCCGAAAAGTTTTCCTTCATTTTATTCCTTCTCTAACCCAAATATTTAACTCATAGAAGTGAGTAGCACTATTTAACTTCCATAAATTTACCAAACCTTTTATAGAGACGGTGTCGACAATATAATACTCGTATTACCCTCTGCCAATGACATTTTGTAGTTAAATTAAGAATCATTTCGCAAAACTCTTTCTATTTATTTTATTTTAACTTAAATTACATCCGTTTATATGTATGTATTAAAATGACTGATTACTATAAAATACTTGATGTGAATCACTCTGCCAAACTTTATTTTCCACTGCATTCCATTTGTTTTCAAGATTTAAATAATTATCAATACCTTTGAGTAATAGGAACCAAATAAATATCAATTAACTATGAAAAACACACGTTCAGATTATTTCCGTTGAGACCTAAATGTTCATATTCATATTAATTATAAAATAAAACAACGCATCACACCGAAATTAGATTTATTCAAAAGATTTCAATCATTTGCTTCGTCGTGGGTGAGTGAAGATTCAAAATAAACCGATAGCCGAGAGTCTTCCAGCACCTGCCCATCTCTTAAAATGATGAATTTTAACACAAATATTTCATAACTCCACCAAATCCCAACGGAGATCTCCATTTCCGCATACTCTTCAAAGTGGAGGAATTCCTCCTCGTAAGGAATGCAGCACTTGGAGTCAGCTCCGTAGTGGCTCGCCACACGGCGCCAGCGCAGAGCCCGCGAGAGCAGAGGGAAGCGCGCAAATCGGCGCCACTCACGTGCGCCGCCACTCTCCGCCCCGACTTCCTCTCGCCCCTCCACTTCTCCATCTGCCACAACCCACGCACATCTCTCAGACTCAGTAGGAATGCACCTAGGACTACGTTCACAAAGACACCACAATAGCGCCCGTCAACCTCTCTCCCTCCTTCTGCAAGGGCCCAAACATTTTTTTAAATCAGAAAGGTAAGTTCGAAAACTGCGATCAGAAAGCGACCACCCACCCTCTGCACCGAAATCCTGTTGAGTCGGTACTTCTGCTCTTGCTCCATGAAGAGTTCCAACGCCGACCTGAAGAGCGTTTTCTCAATTAGGTTTATAGAACAATTTAAATAAAATAGTTACGTAAGAAACAAGTTAAAAACTCCCGCTTCCACAACTCCCCGTTCGCGCTCTGTCTCTTTTCTTTCGAAGAGTTCAGATGTTGCTGTTAGATGTGTCCCTGCATCAGCTGTGTCTCCAAGGAGCGTATACTTGCCATCGCCTCGTCCACCACCTGCGCACCCAAGGAGAGCGCAGTTGCGCAGACCTGCGAGGCAGCGTCTCACTCTAGCCATGAGCCCCATTTCGCGCTCTGCTCGCTGCTCTCCCAACTCTCGCGTGTCTAAGAAACGGCGCTATACTGCCCAGGTATTGCTTCGTGCAACAATGCGGCGTCACAGGCAACCACAAACGATGGACAACCATTGAAAGTAACATTTGAGAACTCCGCTCTCCGTTTGAACAGCCATTGATCATTCTCATTTAATATTTATAAAAGTTATGGTTACGCATGTGGTTCAAAACATACCTTTCTTACAAATGATGCTACTTTAAAAACAACAACAACAACAACAACAACAACAACAATAATAATAATAATAATAATAATAATAATAATAATAATAATAATAATAATGCCGTTATTGATATGGTGAGGCTCGGGCCATCAGGCCCACTCTGCCGCCTAACCACATGTCAGATGTATATATAGAGCTAATATGTACTCGTATTTAATACAAATGTTAAAATATAGTTAAATTGTAAGTTGTTAGTAGAAATCAAGTATAATTTAAAAACAACTTTTAAAAAGATAACTAAAAGATTAAAATAGACACAGAAATGTCGCAAATTTTCTTTGAATTATAATTTTATAGACGGCAGTTTAAAAGAATTTAATTGAACAACATTGCTCCAAATGCTTTCGCGCTACGCGGCAGCCAGTTTTTCACCCCGAGTGACTGTAATATTTTAATACAGAAATACACCACCTCATTCGCCGCTCAACCCTGGAGGAAAACCCGCGAGTCCGGGAAAAACCACCTGGCAGGCTGTGTCCTAATATAATAGTAAACGAAGCTAAAATAAAATAACGGGTCTGTGGGATATTTTCCTCGGCTGCTGGCCATGCTGCACGAGATCGTCTCCCTGATTTAAGCCTCATCTGCTCCTATGGATTAAAATACAGTTCCCGCAGTATCAAATAAGTTGCAAGAAAATACATTTTCCACAAAGTACATTACGGTTATTTCTAAATATATTACTCACTTTTTAACACTCCTAAGGAAGAGGTAAAACTGACATTAGATTTGACAACCGGATATCTACAGTGATATAAATTGTATAATGATGTATTCTATTTTGTAAGAAAGCCATTTAGGTGTTTCTTAAAATATGTTAATGAAGAGCAGTTTTTAATGTTGGAAGGCAATTTATTCCACTCTGGAGGTTCAGTAATTGATAATGTGGTGAGATACGATCGTATTTTTTTATATTATTGTGACATACCGATATGTCACATGAAAATAAACAAACATTTATTTGCAGACTATATGGTGGAAAATGCATTAAGAGGTGGCTGGATGCCGAAAGTAGAAAATTTGGGATTGGGCGAAGAAGTTTAGACGATCGAAAGGTCAGCTACACCAAAATATAACGAACGCATGGATTGGCTGGGTGAGAGAAGGACGGTCAAATGTTATGAAAAAAGGGGAAGGTAGTTTAATACGAAGCCTTCGAGGGGTGAATCATGCAGGAAGATTTCATTCTGACCGGCATCGCGTGTCTCAACTGATCGTAGGTTCGTGAGAGGGAGCGAGGGTAGTGCAGATAGTCAGAGTCGGGTTAAAAGATCGTGAAATTTTAAGGACAGTAAATGATATTGCAGATATTGCATGTGGAAGTAATATTGATGCATAAATTGGGACTTTGTCGGGAGTGGTAATTGAGTAATAGATTTCGGGACTATGTCATAGGACGTAATCAGGACTGATAATTTTGATAGTTTGAGACCAGCTTGGATAGGGGCAGAAGAGGATTTCTTGGGACTTTGGACTACGGCAAGCTCGCAAGATATTTCGACTGAGAAGTCTACGAGGGACATCAATGAAGAATAGATAAGTTAACCGCGGTATAAAACTGTAAATTCAAAGATATCTTGATCAAAGGCCTAACATCAAATCATTTATTAAATTCACTAAATTGTTTGCTAAAAAGGTAAGAATAAACTTTGGTAAATTTTGTTCTTTAGAAAAGAAAGTGATCTTTCATTTAGTCAATCCAAACAGAAATGAACTAGAAATATAGAATCATTCTATTTCAGATTCCCAGCTGCGCTGTATAGTCAGCGGATCCTATAATCCATTATAAAGGTAATAAGGATTATAATATATCGTGACCCATTGACCCAGCAAGCCGGACGCTAAGATCTTTGCCAGAAATTAATGTAGAGAAATTTTGTATATCTCATTATAAATGAAACGAATATAGAAATTTGGAGCTCTTTGCAGACTTATTTTTAAAATTTCTTTTCTTCTGTTCAACATACATGTTTTTCAGGGTTGTGAATAGAAACATACATAACGTTTCGTTTATTTCCTAACTGTGGGTGCTCTGAATGGGTGCGTTCAATGTTTTTGGTTTATGTTGAAAAATTTTAATTATTTTGAAGGAAAATTGAAATTACAGAGAATGATCGTTGATATGATTATTCGATGGAGGATATATCATGAGGCCAATTTCCTGCTGATTTATGGTGGTCAGAATCTGCCTTTAGGGAAGCGTGAATTTATACGTAAGTTCGGTTCTGCTGTGCGTCCAAGGTTGAATATGGAGGCGCTGGAAGATGTGGAGAGTGATGAAAAGAAATCTTCGGACAGTTTGGATATGTGTTCTTTTATTGTGGAAATTTGCAGTTCATAGTGGATTTGATTGTTTGGAATAAACCATGGGGCTTTAATGATAACTTTTAGATCTTTATTTTGTATAGTTTGCAATATGTTTATGTTAGATTTTGCTGCATTTCCCCATGTCGGGAAAGCATACGTCATTGTTGGTCTAATTATTGATTTGTGAATTATTATTCCGGTATCTATTTTAAGGAAAGATTTTTTGTTAATTAGTGCGTAAAGTTGGGATATTTTTGCTTGTGTTTTTGTTCCTGTTGTGTGGATGTTCAGTTCAGTTTTGTGTCCAGTTGCATTCCTAGATACTTGACTGCTGTTTTACTTGGTACCCAGGTAATATTTCGTTGTGCATAATTAACTGGGGAGGGGTAATGGGGTATTGTACCCCATTACCGTGTACCGTGTACCGTGTACCGTGACCGTGATTATGAATCAGGAGGTGTATGGTAAATAATGAAAGACATAGAGAAAATTACATTTAAAGAACAATTTTAATTACGTGATAATAATGATGATGAGGATGAGTGAAGCATGCAATGAAATCCTTAACAAATGATTTTTACAAAACAATAATAAAAAAATCTTATTTTAAAGAGGCTGTCTGTTTACTTTAATTGTTTTAACTAGATAAACAAGAGAATTTAGCCACGATAATAATCTCAGCTTGGAACTTTTAGAGTCTCTCCGCGCCTAGGCGGGAAGTGAATTGAGCGTGGCTACCTGGTATAAAAGTGACTTAGCTCTCGGCGTATGTTCATGACGGGAACCAGCGATGGGTGACGGCTCGATGACGTTGGCGGACGTCTCCGGACCCAATCGGCTGAAGTGGTTCGGCTTCCTCACCAACAGGCTCGCACGTCCGACACAGTGGGCAGTACGCAACCGGCGGAGGCGGCACTGGCGTTGTCGTATGGCACGTGCAATAATGTGCGGCCCGTGCTCGCAATTAAGTGAAAAGGGTGCAACCAGTAATGTTCTACTGCCGATTAAACTGCATAACGGCAGTGCTTCCTTTTCCAACTAATTGCTGATATTTCACGAAAGTCTTTTTCAATCTATTATATGCGTCTACACGCCACGAAAGGTCCTTTTCATATAATGCGTCTACACGCAACCAAAATCTTTTTCCATCTGTTAGTCCCGTACGTGATTCGACTGCCCCTCCCGGATCTCTATGAAGCCTCGATTTGATTCGTTAAAAGTTGCGACAATGGGTGGTCTCCGTTTCGGTGTTCTGTCCAATGTCAGTTGAGAATTTCATGTAATGGAAAATTTCGAACAGGGTGGCACGCATCCTCCACGTGGAGTGTCAGAGTTGCGTCAGGAAGCTTTTTCTTCCTTTTAAATGTGGCCTAATTATGTGTTTATTTGACCGGGGGAGGGGGAAATCCCGGCCAGGTCCCTCATGCGTGACTAACACGGGGCCCCATCGGCGCGACACGCGTCTCGGGTATTTACACTTAGTGTTTCTCCACAGCTCAGTTCCTAACATCATAAATATCTCTAGTTCTTCTACAAAGAGGGTCTCATTGTATACGCCCCCTAGGGCGTGGGGGCGGCGGACGGGTTCTGGCTACACGACGCACTTAATATTTTTTCAATATTTCAATCCTTTTGTTGAAATCGTACCTACTCGTTTCTTTATTTGAGGAGGCTGTGACATTACAGTATCTTAAGGTGAAAATTTTTGCCTACGTTTTATCTGGATTTATTTTAATTCTCCAATTTTTTGCCCATTCATTGAATATGTCGAGGTCGTCTAGTAAGTTATTCCTAGCTGTAATCTCTCCATGCTTTGAAATAGTACAATGTCATCAGCGTAAAGCGCAATTTGCGAATCTAGTAGGTGTGGATAATCAGATATATATAAATTGAATAATACTGGGGACTATGGGGTACCTTGAGGCAGTCCTGCTGAAATCTGACGTAAGGGTGATATGGCATTGTTGATTTTGACTTGGAACTTCCTTTGATTTAAAATCCTTTTCAGAATTATGTATAAATAGTCTGGAGTGCCTATTTGTCTTAATTTGTAAAGAAGGCCTTAATGCCATATTTTGTCGAAGGCTTTAGTTATATCCGATATATTGCGATAGTGTGATGTTTTGTATGGAATCCTTGCGCTATGTATTCGGTTAGTCGTAATATTTGATGTGTTATGGAGTGGTAAGGTCGGAAACCAAATTGTGTATCTGGGAATACGTGTGTGTTTGTTAGAAATAGTGTTAATCATTTTAATATCAGTTTCTCTAATATTTTTGACAATTTTTGAATTTGTGACTTATATTTCCTTATTTTAATTATGTTTCTGTTTGTTTAGAGAGATTGCCGCTGCGCCCCATAATGTGTTCGAGGAAGACTACGCTGTCAGAACGGCCGGTGTGGGATTGTGCGTATCATGCACCGAGGTTGCAGCGAGTTGGTTGGCGGCGATGTCCGTACAGCGCGCAGAGAACAGTGAGCGTTTGAACGTCGGCAGCGAAGAACTGTGTGTTTGAAAGTCGTTCGGCGGCGGCGAAGGGAAGAGCCGTGCGAAAGACTTACGAAAGCGGGGCTTGCGGGATTGGGAGGAAACAGGGAATGCTTTGTGTAGCAAGTTGTTAATGAAATTGTTATTGTTCAAAACCTATCTTTTCATTCGAAGAGCTTTCCCTCCAGATCCATTTCCTACAATATTATACATATAAATTATTTTCTTAATTCAATCTATTCTTAAATATTACATCTTTAAATCATCACATTTAGTACAGATTCGAGATAATTAATTATCTGGTGTCAATAAAATCCTAATATGTAAAACAGTGCACAAGTGACGGCAATGAGTCTCGTCATGTATGGACGGGGCGGTTGCCTTTGCTTTCAGTGTAATTAGGTTGTTGGACGTTCGCAGGCAATCCACTCAGTCCCTTCCGAAGCTCGTAGGGAATCTTGCAGTGATGTGGGTTATGATGGAAACACAATTCTCACCTTGCAGAATGATGCTTAATATCTTTCAATGGTCACAATTGTTCTTTACAATTAAAGTACACCTCTAGTACTGTTATCAATGTGAGAATACAGCAACCTTCCATCACGAATCACAAAGTGCGAGCACATGTGCTCGCCTGGCAACTTACTTGCAACTTCGTGAAACACATTAATTAGTTCAATTTAAACAATGCTGAACTATAACAAATTGAAATAATGTAGCCTTTCACTTTGCCACGACATGAGTACAGAATGTTATTTTCTGTATGAGATTTTTACGTGATCTATTAACACTGAGCCCGAGACATGTTTCTCGCGAGGCTGCCTCTCCGCGACTGACTTCTTTTCGCTTGCGAGTACGCGACGAGGGGATTTGAACTGATTTGAACAGGCCAATTAGCGACTGCTTTTCCAGCGGTTGTAGTATGGCGAGGTGGGGTGAATTTGAACAGACCAATTGGCAACTGCTGGAATTTTGAAATGTTCTAGAAGGCTTTAGAAGGTTCAGGCGTGGAATATCGCGCCGCGTGCGCGCGGTGGTGCCGCTCGGCTAGTGGAAATTTCCATGCCGGGCTTCCGGAGTTGCCGCCTAGGGCGTAGGAAGTGTTTTATTTTATACCTTCCTTTTCTGCTTTTGCGTGTGGGCCCGAACAATGTACCTACGGTGCCTGCTTGAAGAATCGGAAGACTGGAGTTCAGGTCCTGGCCTGATCATGCTATTTTGTTTTTGAAAATGTGTACGTAAGGAGTACAGTACTTTGAAGTTTATTCAAGACGTGGGATTTTTATTAAAACTTTTCGATTTCAATACTTCAAGGTATGTATTTTCGGTCGTTGTTTGATAGTTTTCTGTTTGAGAGTTATGTTTTCCCTAAATGCGCCAATAGCTTGCTTTACAACAATTAACATTTTAAAATATTTTGTAAGAAACATATCTAATTCCTACTATTAGTTTATTCTGACGTAAAATTCTTCAAAATAATCGATATCATAAATTCGACTTAATTTTCACGGTAAAGAATTCGATAAAAATGCCACAGCTCCTTCTCGAGACCCGCTGCCGCGTGGTTCGTCAGCGTCCACAGGGCTGACAGGATCAGCGTCCAGTGCAATGGGAGCGGTGGTTCTCGCGCCCGCGGTTGCCAATCCGTTTCGCTTGCGTACTCGCTCCTCCCTTACCACTCCCTCTCTCCTCGGTAACGAGGGGGGATCACCAACGTCAATCACGCCTCAGAAATTGCATCGTCCCTTTGAGATAACGAGTAAGAAAATCTTCGAGGGGAGGGAGGGAGAAGTGTCTGGAACTTGGAGCGAAAGCCAATGACAATAGCCGCTTGGCCAAGACTCCGGGATAGGTGAGGAGTCCAGCCATGGTTGTACAAGCTGTAGAAAAGCCAGGATTGACCGCCTAGGGCTTAACCCATATTTTGTGCAATGGGTTGTACACGTTATCAGTAATGCGATAAAATATGTGCAGTTGCTCTCCACTAGTTAAATTGTAGCATATTACTTACAATTGAGAAAGTGCTGCAGGAGAAAATGTCGATTTTTCGGCAGAAAGGCTCGTATTATGGGTCCTTGACATTGAAATGACAAATAATTCTTGCTCATACACGCAGTAAATAAATTCCTTTAACACTTTTTGGCGTCCAAATCCTTTTTCTGGGTCGTTGGACCAAACGGCAAAACAAATGTCCGTCTGTATATGGAAAACGGCAGCGGCTGGATTCAAAATTGATAGTTCTCGATCGATCTGACTGACATAACGGCTCCCCGAATTTGAAAAGAATATATTGATTTTTGAAAGACGGGCGTATTTTGATGAAGCCTCGACATTTTCAAAATTTTATTAAAATATTCCAAATTGGCAGATTATATTTTTATTGAATTCTCTATGTTGAGGCTGCAAAATAGCTTCAGTAAAGTTTTGGGAAATCCACAGAATGATGGATTAGGTTGCTTACAAAGCGTGACCACAACTTTCTTGCTTGCTGCAAGAGAAAATTCTGAAAGACAATTTTTTTTAAGAGCTATTAGTTTATATCTGCGTAAAAATTATTGACTATTGAAGAAGTTGTCAATATTGCCTTCTCAGGATTGCTTTCTGTTGTTATTCATGCGTAATACAATTTCAGCTGGTGTCCGCGGCAAGCCCTCTTTCCACAGAATGTGCTCAACCGTAAGCCAGCCCCCGCTACCAACTGTCAAAAATCTATTTTTTTCAATGAAGCCAGGATGTGAATTACTACTACGCCTTTTAACAAACGAGGCGATGTTATGTGAAAATACTCGGCTGAAAAATTCTCCAAGAATTGACTCCGGTGGCATTGTATTTAGAAATAATTTGATTCTCAGAAGAGCCGACAATACGGGCTCAGAATCTGACGCGATCTCGCGAGCATCTATGAAAGCACTTCAACTTTTCAAAGCCGTTTATTCTTCCAATGAGTTTCATTCGAAAAATGTCTTGGCCATTCTGGCTTTCTGGAAGTCAGCCCTCGGTTTTTAGGTGAAAAAATTAAAAAATATAAGTTTAACGCGGAACGTTTAAAGTCCATACCCTTTGCTATTAATTAGCGCCAAGGAATTGAACTTAGAGTACGGCGCCAAATTTGAATTAATTTGGCGGCTTATGTGGCAAAACAATTCACGCCCGCGAAGGGAATCGAATCAGGTTCGCAGGGAAAGGCCCGCGCGCTGTAGGAGAAGCTGCAAATGGATTAAACACTGTTGCCAGCGCAGATTGAAATGAACATCGCAGAAGAGACCGAATGCTCAAATATGGGACGTCAGAGTAATGACGTGGCGAGAGCGATGCTGGCAAGTGATTTGAAAGCGTTTTGTTCAGCTGAATGCGTATTATCTTGCGTTCCAGGCACGTAATTTGAAGCCCTTCTTTTTAAACGACCTGTCCTCGCGACGTGAGTAGCCCGATAGCTCGCGATTCAAAGAGGGTTAAGCTTACTCCTATGCGATTTGTAGGCTTCAAGTTCTGGAAAAGACGCCTCGTTAATGAGCGAAAGAGAAATCCCAAAGGGAGAGTTATAAAAAATAAAAAACAATAACAAGCAGTATTAACGAATAAAGATATGACCACAATGATTTGTCTTGCTGCGCAAACGCTTTGAAACACTTTTCTTGAAAATTCAATTTCTAAGCGTATCGTTCCGCCAGAATGTGGGGGAAAGTATAAAATAAAATATCGAACATAAAAAACGACAAAATATTAAGAACGACAATGCAACAAGATATAATCTCTACCGTTCGTGTTGCCGTGCGCAATCTTGACTTGTAACTAACACACGCGCGAGACGGGTCGGTAATACTAAAGAAGAGTCAAAGCGAAAACGAATCAAGGACCTGTAAATACCACAAAATAAGTACAATTTGATACATCAGATTTTAAAAGTATCAACTGTATCTACAAACCAGCTTCTTCAGCTTCAACTGGGCGGGATCTCGTTGGAGTACTTGTTGAGCATTGAAAACCAAAGAAAGAAAGAGCAACAAAAAACTTCACGTGAGTGGGGAATCAGACACATTTATTTAGTAGGTTTTTCGTTGCGTGTACGAATAATAAGATATTTATGTTTTTTAACAGCTGGCTAAAAGCGGAGATTATTGTCTTTTCGACAATTTATGAGATTAGATAGCGAATCTACTTTTTAAGTTTAAGCTATGCTGGTATGTTAGATAAAACAATACGATGACATTCCCAGTGCCTGTTGACCTTCTGTGCGTATAGATAAGTGAGTTTTGTCTTAATTAGATATCGCCCACCACTCCTGCCCCACACGACGGGTCACCTTGAACATATTGTTTTCCAAGGTTACCCAATTCTGATGTTCTTGAAGCTGGATATTTGAAGAAAACTACCTGCCAAGAACGATAAGCCTAATTTTAATGGAATTAAGTGGGAATTTCATTTTAATTCCGAGACAGGAGAGTCGTAGACACCCTTGTAGAGAAACGGTGAGAGTTAAATTGACACTCGAATTGAAATCCTATTTTGACTCAAAATTTCCTCCCTCTGAGAACGGAAAAGAAAAGGACCAAATAAACAAAATATTTGCATGAATAGAACGTGGGTGGTTGTGGAAGTCTTAGATTCCCAGGAACGCCAAATCCCGTGGCATTGTCTGTCGAGCATGCCCGCTGGGGGAAACTATAAACGGTATTAACGTTTCTTTGGTAAAATACATAGTTTTTGTACTGGTCTTGTGCGGTTTTCATGAGCAGTGTTCGAACATGGCCCGAAGCGTCTGGGAAACATTGATAAACTACACAACGGGTGTGAAGAATCGTCAATTAAAATGACTAGATAACATTTTTTCAAATCTGGAGAAACAGACTTGTCCGAGCTTGTAGTGAAATAAGATAGTTCCTAGTCCAGAATTTCCAAATAATGTTCAACTGTCTTTTCACTGTGTGATAGCGACGGGGTGTCGCGAACTCCTGCTTTGATTCTTGATTAAAAGCCAGTGAGTCGAGAGCGAGTCCATAAATTAAGTGATTTAGCGTTATTATAAAGGCTTCTATCCTTCTCAGAACAAATGGCGCAAGGCCGTGAGTTTAAAATATGTTCTTCTTGTGTTAACAATGAATGGAGTCCAGAAAGCGAAATGCAAGTTTGCCCAAGAGAGCATTTTAACTCTAATTTCCAGGAACCTACGGCTGCCTAAGCCAGTGCATTGCTAAATGGTGAACGAGGGGTGCAAAAAACTGCCATTCTACTCCATGTACTGCAAGAATGTTTTTGAGAATCGAGTGCTCTTGATGAATGCTGAAAATCTTTGATAGTTTGGCCAGCTGGTTTTTTGCTTTCACAAATGTTCTGACATCACTAAAATGATTCGGGGATTTGTGGCATGACACGAATACCACAATCCATGATTTACTACGTGCTCTGAACCTAGAAATGACTATCTTAGTCAAAAATAGTCCGCAATAATCCACTGAGGTAAACTCCCATGGTTTTGACTGAGTAATTCTAGAAGCAGGAAGTGCCGTCATTATTTGGAGGGCTAGCTTAGCCTGCCATCTAATGCAAGGTAAGTAGTATTGAATTACTCTATTCATTAGCCTTCGAATTGAAGTAATCGAGAATCGTTGTCTAGCAATCGACACTATTAATTGACATCCAACATGAAAATAAGTCAAATGAATCATAGTAATGAGAGTTATCGTGATAGTATGTTCGCGGGGTAGAATGATTTGATGAGGCATGAGAGCTTGTCTCAATCTTCCACCCACTCGAGTGATGCCATCCTTGTCTAGAAAAGGATTAAGATCCAAGAGGTTTGAATTTTTAGCAATATCTCTTTTATTGGACAGTCGCCATATTCAGCAGAAAGTGATTTTTTTCTGAATTGACTTTGCAATTAGTAGAAGAGCATTTTGTAGCTCATTTGTAGTGAGAGAGCCGGCTCTCTTTGGCAATTTTAAATTTCTATATTGCACTGATAGATAAATGGAAGGTATTATGCTGTTATCCTCAGCAATTTGTGATAAAAGTTGAAATGTTTGGTACGTTATGAGACAAAAGATTCCAACGAAGGACATTTAAAATGCATACCCTTTGTTGTTAATTAGCGCCACGAAATTGTTATGATACAATTTCAAGTACGGCGCCAAGTTTGAATTAATTTTGTCCGCCGATGTGCCAACACTATATGTTCGAAAATTGCAAACCTTAAAAAAAATCAACTTCTTCCTGCAGCTACAAGATTGAAGATTGACAATAAAGGGTTTTTTAATAATTTTTTCTCAGATAGAGCTAAGTATGCCAAGTATGAAAGAAAGACTCTGGTCCCAGTTTTCGTTCCACCTCCTGAATTTCGGAAAGTTAAAAAAGTTACAAAAAATGCTAGAAGGCGTTTTGATCACGTGATAAGACCTCACATGTTTTCATCATGTGATCAATTCGTTTTATTCGTTTGCAGAAAAAATAAGGTCTATCACTTCTCTTATATTACATTAACAAATGATATATGAATAAATATGAACAAATAATATTTTTAAAATATTTATTTTTGAAGAAAATTACATAAAATCTTTAGTCTTTAAGAGTTATAAGAGCACCTTATATTACAAATACTGTAGCTTCCATACATTAAAAGTACAAATGTCACTCTTTTATTTAACATACACATTCAGTATACAGATATATAAAACAGTATTAACAGGAAGTTGAAATTTCTAATTAGAATATAATTTACATTAATAGAGAATTTGTGATGATTACCTTGATACATAAGAAAATATGAATTTACTATGAATAGCTTTACATTAACATTGTTTTCTTAAAAAAAGGAATTAGAGCGTGATATATTTGCAAAGTAATTACAGAACTTGATTATTCTAGGAAACAAAAAATATACAAGGATCGAGAACTTACAATATTTCTTAAACATTATGTTGATTACAAATGAGGTTTTGTATTACGACACTAGTTATAATATCAATGGAGGCAACTTGAGAAAGTATTTTGATGGGTTTCAATGCCCGAATCTTTTCCTCTAAGGATTTTCAGGATGCGCGTTGGGAAAACTTCAACGAACGATTGCTGCGTACGATTTAATGCCCACATCAACAACCTCATCAGAGGTATAATTCGAAGCACAATCCACATCTTCGTCTCTGGGTGAAGTAGAGCTATTGGAAGTTTCAGGAAGTGATTTCAAGGAGCAATCATCTTTTTTGGAACTTCATGGGAAATTGCATTAGACCCGCCATCAAAAGTTTGAGATTCTGTTGTAGGAGGAGAGGTTTGATTTCTCTTTCGTACCCCACCTAATAGCTCCTTCTCTAGCACCAGGAACGGCGATTCACATACGAGGCTAAGGATCATGGCGAAGAACAGGGAAATCAAAAGGTCGCTGGCGAATTGTTCGAGAATGGAACTGTCTCCCAATTGAATCAGGGTCTTCTTACTGCTTACGGTGACTGTTTGAATGGCGGCATGAACTAGGTACACGGAGTATGTCAACCGGCCCAACACATGGAATCCCCACCACGATAAAAACGAGTTGGCTCCTCCCCCGTTGCCAATTGCACATAAGTAAACGACCAGCGCCACACCTAGGCCCCAGACTGGCCGGTTGAGGCTACCGTATAACGCTCCCACTATTTTAGGAGGATAAGGTGGGTGAAAGAAGATGTAGAACACTAGAAATGATGCAAGCAGTAATCCGACTGCAGCGAGCCAAGCAATTGCGGAAAATAAAAACGGTAACCGTTTTAATTGTCCACTGCGTTGACGGATAGCGATTATGTAACCAGTGCCCAGCCCAATCAAGTATGGCACGAAACGTGAATGTGTTGGAAAATAGAAGTATCTTTGACTGTAAGCGGCCTTGTCGGGGTCGTCGAAGGTTGTCAGGGGTGACGCCGGTAAGTCCTGAAAATAGAAGAAGAAGAGGTTCCAAAGAATCCCGGCCACGCTGAGGACAATTATTCCAATAAAGCCACCCCTCGGAAACCGCACGAGTGGTAGAATAACTAACGGTGAAAGCCAATGCAGTTGCATGTCAACCATTAGGTACCATGTTTGACCTACGCACTGTTCCATTGGTTGCACGTAGTTTCCCACGTAAAGCAATGTTTGCCACCATTTTGTGCGACACACCGCTCGTGATTCGCTGGCGCTGTCTGTCCAAAGGGGACCCCAACCTACTCGAAAGGCAAGAGTAGCGTGAAGGAGTACGACCATTGCTAACGCTGGAGTAAGGCGTATGTAACGATGAAGGTAGTAAATGGGAATATTCATGCGCTGTTTGGACCGTTGCTGTTTGAAGAACAAGTAACCTAACAACAAACCGCTGAGAACTAAAAACGTATCCACAGACAAAGTGGCGTTTGTTAGGAATAGATATTCGAAATTGCCAATGATATCGTTTCGAAATTCGGGATTTACACTGGGTGCCATTATAGAGGCGAGGTAACGATGACCCAATACTACCCAGCACATGCTGAGGAAGCGTACACCATGGAGGCAGGACAACGTGTGGTCACCATCTGCACGTGGCAGGGCTAGCAACTTACGCCCGTTGGTCACCACTGAAAAGGCTGCTGGCAATGGTCGGCGTTTGTTCTCGGGCGTCACCACGTCGTAGATGGTGCTGGTCACCACCAGTGCCGCCAGAACACCCAGCAGAACCAGCGCCACCACGTCGCTGTTGTCCAGGGATGGTGCGTCTCTGGTGGTGCAGTCGTTATCGGATACAGTAGCTACTAGTTGAATGTTATCGGCGATCTTTAATTCGGTCTTGAAGTACGGCGCCAGTATACCTTGTACATCGTGAGCCGAGCAAGTAGACGGTACGCAGAAACCAAGAGCAATTTTAATGTAGGACAACAACGCCGCCATTCCAGGGTCATTTCGAGGTATGTGGTCTGCCGTTGATACAAGTGAATAGTTCGCAACGCCTAGCCTGTTAGTAAGTTGAGGGCTCAACTTAACCATGCACATCTGACCGTGAAATGTCTTCGAGTCGTAGGCCGTCGGGATGTTCCTCTGGTTCACACACTCGTCCCAGTTGCCGAAGTGAGTGAAGACCTGCGCCAGCAGTCCTTCAGGTACCTTAACGGAGGCGTCAAGCATGGAGAACGCCCACATGGCCCGGGTGTTGAGCATCTTGGCAATATCGAGCGCACATGCGATGCTGACTGTGGGTGGAGGATCAGCGCGGCCCTCTCGGCGAGGGACAGAGGCGTTGTAGGCGGCGAATGCTGCGTGCAGTGGAGAGTGGCCCCTGCGCCAAATGTCCAGAAGGCTCTCTCGGGCGTCAGGATCCGCCAGCCATTGCCGCAGGGCCTCCGCGTCCGTCTTGGGAGGCGAGGCGCCAACAGCGAGAATGGTCGTCAGCAGGAACAGAAGCTGTATGCATTTCGCAGACTCCATTCTAGCGAATAGTGCAGATTGTGCGTGTTCTTTGGATTATATAGGTAAAGATAGGAAGTGGAGGGAGACAGCGGAAACTGATCTTCTACATCGCAGGTGTTCGCGCCGGACGCTCTTGAGTGATAAATCAAACAATAGATCTTTAATGTTTGATGAGACGAACGAGATTAACGATATCAGGCCTGTACTTATAGCGCACGACGCATCTGTTTTTATCGATTAAATATTGTAATGAAGAAATTACTTTTTTATCAACGTAGATCTGGTGATTTTTATTCATAAAAATGATATAAAATATCAGAAAAAGTGTATAATTTATGTATTGCAATTTAATTATTTCTCTAGTACGCATATCTGTGCATGTGTGTGGAGCTTTATGAGGAATATTTTCTTCAAATTATTGTTCTCGATATTCTCGCGGCAGTAATTCTATTTCTTGAGGAAGAGGATAATGGTTAAGAACCAATATCTGTAAATGATAGATCTTTTTTAGAGTAGTTTCTCTTACAGTGTAGGGAATTTATTCTTAACAAATATTGTCAAAACATTTGTTGCTGGCTGAAGTAATAATTTAACTAAACATGTCGAATTATGGAGTAACCCCAGAGCTCAGAAAACGTGAACGGATAGCCCTTCTTCTCGAACGTACGTCCCCCACATTTTTAACATTGTTTGACGTGAAATACAAAAAATAGAGAATAATGAAACTACGGACACGTTTTTTAATAAAGAGCTTTCTTTAAATTTTCTACTTTCTTGCGCTGCTTTACTTTTTGCTAAGAAATGTTGCTTTTTTAAGAAGAGAAAGTTATTTATTTATTCGTGCTCTGGAAAACTACCAAGGTTTAGCAGAACTACATTTATTGCGAGGCCCAGATAACGAGAAAGTGGATAAATCCTGTTGCTGAAAGTGGACTAATCCATAGCTCTGGAGATACAACCATGTTCATCATTCAACTACTAATTGCAAAATTATCTTAAGCGTTCTTATCTTAATCTTTATCTTAAGAGTTGCTTTACGCTTGAAGGGAACAAAGTTTAATCTAAAAATTTGTAGCCATTTTTAAAAAAGTTTAAAACTGTCGACGTTTAATATAAAATACCGCCAAATTATCCATTTCAAACTTAGAGGATCTCAAATTCATCTTAATCATGAAAGGAACATCGATTTTGGAGAAAATCGGCTGAACGGTTTACGCGCTAGCATGGCCCACCGCCGGAGGGAGAGACGTTTTGCCGTCAATCGTTTTTACTTTCTCGTATACATACGGGAATAATATTTGAAGCATAAAGTCATGTAATGCTGTGGAAAATCGTTTTCGAGATTTCAACGCAAATAAACGTTTTGGGGTCCCCTGATACCAAAATAGAAGTTTTTTCAAAACGTCCGTCCATCCGTCAGTTCGTCTGTCTGTCCCTCTGTCGTATGTCAACAAATTTAGCGCCTAAACCATTCGAACCATATTTTCCAAAGTCAAGAATACCTTGTCGATCTGGCTCTAGTTGAAGCTTTGAAATTTTGAAAAACATTCTTTAAAATTTGGGGGTACTTTACATAAAGGCCCCAGACATTTTCAAAATTTTCTCAAAAACGGCTCCAAATGTTTTCTTTAAATCTCTTCTAAGAATAAAGTAAAATATATTTGAATTTTTAAAAATAGCAAAAGTTTGAATTTTTGGGGGTTCTTCCTCAAACTATAAAATTGAAGACCCAAATTTTTCATTCAAATGAAATTGATTACCTATAAATAGTTCTTTCATTAAGGTCATGTACAGGTTTTTGAAAATTTCAGTAGTTTTTGCAATCGAACGTGAAATATTTGCAATTAAAAAATTACAAAAACATGATTTTCACAAAAAAGGCTCCAAATTTTTTCTTTACATTTTTGGTAGAGTTAGTGCTCAACCAATCCTATCTGATGACATAAAGGTCATATTGCTCTATTCTTTTACTTTTTCAAAAATTAGAAAAATGTAATTTTTTGCTTGTCTCTCACGTCGGTAACATTTACCGTAGATGGAATTTCTTTACACTATTTAATTTATAAGTACATGTGCTTTAAATAAAGTTACATAAAGTTTCTCAAAAACTCAACAGTTTTCTGTGAAAATGAGCTCAAAATTCCGAATTTTCAGAAACGCTCAAACGCTACTTTCTCAAAAATGGCTCCAGTTTCTAAGTTTCTCCAATGGATATTGCTAATTGCGCTGTTTAATATTACGTAATGTTCATTTTGCTGACTTCTTTTGTTTTTTAAAAAATTATACAATATAATTTTTTTGAAATATCTCTCACGCCAATATCTCTCAATATACACTTTCTCATCGATTTGTGTACATTATTACTTTTGTGAGTGGATTTTCTTCAAATTAAGTTTTTGAAAAACTCAATAGATTCCTGTGAAAAAGAGCTTCAAATTTCGCATTTACAGTAATGCTTAATCGCAATTTTCTTAAAAACGGCTTCAAACTTTTCAATGAAAATTCCTATTTTGAATGATATTTTACTCTTCTTTAATACTCTTAAAGTAATATTTCGATTCTACAATTAAGTTACCGAAAAGTAAAGAAAACCTCAAGAAAATGTACTTTGGGCGACGATAGATGACAGCTGGTCAGAGAATGGAGGAAAATCTTAAAGCCAGTCCACGCTAAGGAAACAAGAAAAAATTTCTACGTGAAAGTCTGTTCCATTCTGTAGCACCTCTAATTGCTTTTTGTATCAAGTCTAAAAAAACTTGTAATCTGTTGACACAACGTTTTAGAGTGCAAGTTTTAGAGTGCAAGTTATTGCATTCTTGAGTGGAAGTGCTTTAAATTACTTCAAAAATGTTTTCCGAAAACTCAAAAATTTTCAGTAAAAAAGAGCTTCAATTTCGCATTTTTAGTCATGCTTAAACGATATTTTCATAAAAACTCCTTCAAATTTCTTAATGAAAATTGTCACTTAGGACGAGATTTTACTCTTCTTCAATATTCTTAAAGTAATATTGCGATTCTACTATTAAGAAACCGAAGAATTGAGAAAATTTCAAAAAATGTACTTTGAGAGGAGATAGATGGCAGCTGGCTAGAGTATGTGGCAAGTCCAAAAAAACAGCCCAAACCAAAGAAATTATAAACGAATACGAGAAAGTCTGTGCCATTTTGTAGCACTACTAGATACGTATTTATAATTCGTTACCTTTATATCTCTATTTATTATTAATATTTGCCTATGTGCGATATTAATATTTGTCTAAGCGTGAAATTAATATTTGCCTATACGAAGCAAATGTCCCGCGGGTTACGTATGTTTTTTCTAGTTAATCACACATCATATACAACGAGTAAAGCGGAAATAAAAGACACCTTCATCACCGTTCACTGCACAACATGTGCATGCGTTTTACTGTATTGTAGTTAATTTGTTTTACAGACACAAGCATTTTTTTAATGCTAGTTAGTTTCAAAGACAGCAAACCGTAAGTACCACACTCTCAATCTGTTCTTGAGTGAATTTTGTATTTATGTTATACCTAAAAAATCAACAGGAATTTAAAAAAAATAAACTTGTATAGCGTCATATTTTATTTTTTAAAGGTCATGTTTATATATGCTTTAGGTCATAAATGCTTGCATATTTCGCTGATTTTTAGCTCATTAAAATCCGGGCCCTAGTGATGATTTTTATTGTGGTTCGCCTGCTAGTCTGAGTTGTGTTTCCCTTGCTAATGAAAAGAGATTTTTGTCTTGTTAAGTGTTTTATAGTGAGGGGCACACTCTGTTTCACATATATTTCAATATAAAAGATTACATTTTTATTTAAATTATATCAACATGCTATGACGGGTCTGCAAGAACCGTCCAGATACATTCTGCCAAGTGTGTGGAAGTTTCGTACCGATACGACAGCAATGCAAAATAACCGAGTTCCTGAGAAAGGCCTACTACGCCTACTTCGGTATGAAACTGGGAGACCAAGTCAAGCCCTGCACACAACAAGGCTGGAAGAACAAGTACAGAGCAGATACGGTAATGAATGAACGGAGAGAGAGAATAGCATTGCCCCTCGGAATTCCGATGTGGCGACAGCCTACAGACCACAGTAATTATTGCCACTTCTGTTCTATAAAAGTGAAGACAAAAATAGCAAGAACAAAGGTATTATTGTGTCTCCAAATAATATTTCATCAGCATTTTTACTCGTCCCCCACGATCCTGATGTAACAATTCCACACCATCCTGAAAATTTACAAGACTTCTGAATCTGACGCAAAAATAGCCGATCCGACCTCTGACTTACTTTTTATTAAAGATGTTGAAAATGAACCTAAACTTTTTAAGCAAAGTGATTTTTTCAAGATCTTGGCTTTTCAAAGGAATCTGAGGAGATACTCCAGTCTAGAGTTTGTGACAGGAACATGTTTGCACCAGGAACGACGTACTACTAGTACAGATATCGCGAACAAGAATCTACATCTTGTTTTCTGAAGAGGGAAGTTTGCGTTACTGCACCAACTTCCCGGAGGTTATCTGAAAGTAGAATTACAATAGTATGACCCTATACAATGGAGACTTTTTATCGACGTCTCCAAGCGTAGTTTAAAGTGTGTCCTTCACAATGAAAACAATAATTCATCCGGTTCCATAGCTTATTCTGTTAATTTGCGAGAAAAATGTGGATGTCTTGAGATTATGTTGTGTCAACTGAAGCATCAGCTGAAGCATCAACTGAAGCACAGGACCACAAGTGGAAATTCTGTGGTGATTTTAAAGTCATAGGTATTCTGTTAGGTGGATGTGTTAGTGGAACAAACGAGTAAGGTTACAATACTGGACCCGAAAAGAATGGCCACGTATGCAGTGGATTGTAGGCTCGATAAATGTAAATCAAAAAAGCCTTGTTTACCGATGTACTGGTACCTCCACTTCATATCAAACTTGGACTTATGAAGCAATTCATTAACGCTCTAAACAATGAAAGTAAATGCTTCCAGGACCTGTGTCATCTATTCCCTGATATTATTAATGCTAAAATCAAAGAGGGTAACTTCACAGATCCAGATATCAGATTTAGGCTGAAAAACGAGCTAAAAAGTGCACATGTTTCATTCTCATTTCACTGGAATATTTCCCTGAGAATCTAGAAATGCTGTGCAAATAGCAATAAGAATGGTTCCACCAGGATATAAATGAATTGGAACGCAGATAGCAAAGTAAATGGAACAGACACATGCTTCGAGATTACTGTTGGTTACTAAAGAGAAGATACAACTACAATTTCACACGCAAAAAGCAAGGCAAAAAAGTTTCTTCAACTAAGTTATAATATTGAAACCAAAGTCTTGCCATTCTTAAGACATTCCGTCCATTCCGCTGTGTTTTTCGTCAAATCCGTATACGCAATATATTATACATTTCTAGGTTATGTTCATAACTATGTATTATAGTTGTGTTTAAATAAGTAATAATAACAAAAAAGAGGCATTACTTACATATGATAATAAATTAATTGTAATCTTGCCCGTGCGCGTATCTCACATTTCTCGCATTTTCATTTTGATTTTGCAAAAAAAGTGATAGAGAAAAACTCACTTCCATTCCGAAATCAGCATGCCAGAATTGTAAAATATCACTACTTAAACTTTATGCAATAATCTGAAAGTCTAAATTCGCAGGTCAGTGTTATTCTACCAATAAGCAGAATCACGATGTGACTGTACTTTACTGTCCCAAGAAGTGACAAATGAAATTGATTATTCAAATGTGTCACGTCGAATTATCGTGTTTTTTCAATTTTTGCTGAGAGATACAGAATATCTTTCGCCTGTCTTTGACCATGCACGTTCCCCATCAAATAGAACGCATGGAAAACAAAAAGGAGCATCCAATTGATCACCAATCCATCTATATCCACTTGTTTCTTTCATATGTCTTTACCGAAACACATGGTAAAAGTTTTGCCTCGGCTGCTGCCTAAAACTTTGCGTTTTAATTCCGGAATGGGCATACTTTGTTTCTTTTACTCCGACACTATACTTTACTATAGTTTCACGCTACACTTTCTGTGATTTAAAAATAAAATTTTCACTTTTCTCTAATTCAATGTACGCATTGCTTTAAAGATAAATAAGTACGCTAGTGAATTAATTATATTTTCCATTAACTTAAATTTTGCAGTAAATTATTTATTAACTGTCATAAAAATTACAGATGAACCTACGTTAGTAAGAATCTAAATACCATTCATTTCTTTAATGAAGATATACTTGTAAACATACATTTGTTTTGTTTGCTATCACTATGGCCATGCATGATACACATTTTTATCACCTGATGACACTTCTCAGCTCAATTGGATTCTTTATCACTGAAGAGTATCTAGCGTGCCCACCTGCAGTTTAGAAGACCAGCGTCCGTCATTCCACTTCCACATCTTAATCTCGCCAATTTTATCCAACCGGATGATTCGCGTCACTGGCGCCTGAGAGAGCCTTCTCGATGGGGGCTCTCCATTGGTCGCAGCCTTCTCCGCCTACTTCGCGTTCGCCCACGCCTCTGACGGCCGCGCTGATCTCCCACGCACCATCACCCGCGCCTGTGCGCAACTAGCGAGCTATTTTCACTCTGAATCGCATGGAAACTACTCATATTTTGAAAAGGTTGAGACGCTCAGGATAATAACTGTAGGTTGTACCCGACCTCGAATTTTCAGTTAGAAGTATGGCGGTAACATACTGATATATACCTTTCATATGCTGAAATACCACATGAATTGAGATATGGAAAAACCCTCAAATTTCATTTTCAAAAATGTATTCGGAATGAAAGTGAACGTAAAGTAAAGAAGAGAAACTTTCTCTAAACGAACTTCAGTTGAGATTTGCCGCTCTTTTGCTGTGCGTTGTATATACAAAAAACTTATCAGTCTTCAGTGGGATTCCGTAGTGTCAACATCGTTCTAGTTGCGTGTCCGCTCGGAAGCCTGTGATACGAGTGTAGTTGTGTAAAGTATCAAGTGTAATAACTATACGGAATATCTACTGCACAAAATACAGAAATACATTCAAGTCGGCTGCGTTTGCAGCTGGCTGGTCCTATTATGTCCAATGATGAGAGCAACATAACCAAACAATCTGCCAACAGGATGAACAACCCCGAAGGTAAGAAGTCATATGCAAGCGCAGCCACAAGTGATGTATTCCTCAACAAGGATCAAGCTATTGTAATAGAATCAAAAGAAGGACTTACCATAAAAGACTATCTAAATAAGCTAGCCACAATTGTTGATTCTACGAATATTAGGTTTATATCCAGGATTTATAACAACAGAGTTTGTGTGTATTTTTAAGCAGTAAGGAAATCGCCGACCATATTACCGTTAATCATAATACTATTAATATCCAAGACCACTTGTTAACAATCAGGCCCCTAATAAGTAAACAAAAAAGAATTTTCATATCAAATGTCTGTCCTATCATACCTCATGATGTAATTCAAAGAGAGCTTAACAAGAGAAACATACTAAATCACTTCAAAATTTCCTTTATCAAACCAGGAGTTACAGAACCTGGGTTCTCACACATTATGAGTTTTAGAAGACAGGTTTTTATTGACCCAGAGGACATTAGCAAGGTACCAAATACAATGACCATATTTTTTGACAATACAACATATAGGATTTACTTTACAAATGACACCATGGCATGCTTCAATTTTAGACAAGCTGGTCATCTTGCCAATCAATGCCCTACCAAGACCCCCACCTTAAATGCTCACTATGCTAACCAAGAACCAAATGAAAGTCAAGAACAGGAATCAATAATAACACAAGATGTGCCACAACCCACCTTGAAGCAAATTGAAGAGCATGATATGGTTAATAACAGTAAACTACCAACTATGAATACAAGAACTTTAACTTATGAATCTTCCTCCCAAGCTGATGATGATAACCCCACATCCAAAACTACTAATAATGTCATCCCAAAACAAAGTCAAGAACTGGAGGCAATGATAACACAAGAAGTGCCACAACACACCCTGAACCAGTTAGAAGAGCATAGTATGGTTAATAACAATAGCTTACCATTTATTAATAAAAGAACTTTAACATCTGAATCTTCCTCTCAAGCTGATGCTGATAACTGCTATTCCAAAACTACTAATAATGACATCCCGAAACAACCAATCAAGAAAAAGAAAAAAATTAAAAATGATAAAAGTGAAAACACAATAACACAAGATGACAATCAAAGCAAAACTATCGATGAACTAATTAAGCCTATCCAGAAGATTATTGAAGAAAAACCTGATCAATTTCCACTCAATTACATAAAATTTAAAAATTTCCTTGAAAACTCCTTTGAAGCTAAAAACCCAATTATAATAGCTAAAGACTATCCCTGTGACACTCAGTCTATTATCCAGATGATGACTAATACATATCCTCTCCTAACAGAAAGATCCATTAAAAACAGATTCACCAGAATTATAAACAAATTAAAAATCAGTAACCCACTTAATGAAGACTCAGGAAGTGATACTTCTGCTTCTGCTTAAATTAAATAAATAGAAATACATCTGATGGATATTCTACAATGGAATACTAATGGTTTTTACCCTCGATATGAAAGAATACAGATTTTGTGTGAGAAATATAAACCTGAAATAGTCTGTGTGCAGGAAACCAACTTCAAAGGAAATAAAACAGGTAAATTAAAAGGATTCAAGTGCTACAATAGAAATCGATCAACTTCTTCTATTGCAAGTGGGGGTGTTGCTATTTTTATCAAAAATTATATAAAAGCAAACCATATTTATATCAGCTCCGACATCGAGGCAATTGCAATTCAAATACAAGTTCCCTTTTCTTTATGTATATGCAACATATATATACCCAACAGCTATCAGTTTGAAAATAATGAAGTGAAGGATATCATAAAACAATTACCTAAGCCGGTTATTCTATTAGGTGATGTCAATAGCCACAATACCCTCTGGGGATCGTATAAAACTGACACAAGAGGCATCAATATGCAAGCTATCATAGAAGAATCTGACTTGGTAGTACTAAATAACGGGCAACCCACACACTTCAATATAAGTAATGGACAGCTTAGTGCAATTGACCTCACACTCAGTTCTAACAACCTGGCCTCTAAATGCAATTGGTTTGCACTGGATGAGCCTCATGACAGTGACCACTTTCCTATTGTTACGACTATCAGTGATTCTTCATGTATCTCAAATCCTCTGCAAGAGAGTATCAAGTGGAACTACTCCAAAGCCAACTGGAATAAATACCAGGAACAAATTAAAATGAAAATATCTCAAATAGATATGTTTCAAGAACACGACACTGACATCATAATCAAATCGTTTACTGATGCCATAACAGCAGCTAATGACTCCCTAGAAATTATCAAACCCACCAAAAGAAGAAACGTGGTACCATGGTGGAACGAAAAATGTAAAAATGCTCTAAAACAATCCAAACATGCGTTCAATCGGTACAAAAGACATCCAACAAAGGAAAATAAAATCGAATTAAAAAAATTAAGAGCTGTTACAAGAAGAACAATTAAAGACAGCAAATCCAACTTCTGGATAAGTTTTGTATCCTCTATCAACGTGAATAATAACATCAAGGACTCTTGGAAAAAAATTAGTTCCATACAAGGTAATAAAAGATTTAATCAAATTCATTTTCTTCTGACCGAAAATGACCAAGTTATTAATGAACCCGCTGATATCGCAAATGAGCTGGCCAACAAATTTGCCAGCAATTCTAGCTCTCAAAATTACTCTCAAGCCTTTCAATCTTACAAAAATAAACAAGAAGGAGAACAGCCGATGGTGAATACAGAAGGATGTCACATTCAAGAGCACCTTAACTTACCTATTTCAATGAAAGAACTTGTCACAACACTAGAAGCCTCCAAAAATTCTTCTCCCGGACCGGACAATATACCTAATATCTTGCTTAAAAATCTACCTCAGGAAGGGAAAGATATTCTATTAAAAATATACAACTATATATGGATGCAAAAGACATTCAAAAGTGTGGAAAACTGCTACTGTGATCCCCATTCCGAAGCCCGGAAAAGACCCAACATTAACTGGTAATTACAGGCCCATATCATTGACCTGCAACATGTGCAAGATTTTGGAAAAAATTATTAATCGTCGGCTAAGATGGTATCTCGATTACCAGAAGATTATATCCAGTAATCAGTTTGGATTTCGACCAGGACACTCAACGATCTCCCACCTGGTAAGCATAGATACCTACATTCAAGAAGCGTTTGCCAACAAACAACATGTCTTAGCTGTCAACCTGGACATCGTAAAGGCATACGATATGGTATGGATGCATCGAGTCCTACAGAAGCTGAGCGAAATTGGGGTTCGAGATAACATGTATCAGTTTATTAAACATTTTTCGGAAGATCGTGTCATGCAAGTGAGAGTAAATGGAACATTATCTGCAAAGACAAGAATAGAGAACGGTGTACCTCAAGGATCCATCGTAAGTGTTACTCTTTTCCTACTAGCAATAAATGATGCGGACGAAAATATCAAACTACCAACCATAATTAGGAAATACGCCGATGATATTACTATGCTTTGCAAAGGAAGAAACATTAACTCAAGTCAATAAATTATGCAAACTGCACTAAATAGTATTTATGAATGGTCACTCAAATCTGGATTTAAATTTTCACCTCAGAAAACGGAGTGTATAATATTCTCAAAAAAGAACATCAATAACTTACCTACGCTTAAAATTGGTAATCAGATCCTGAGATTTGTCACCAGTACCAAAATATTAGGAATGCACTTCGACACTAAACTGACCTGGAAGTTGCACATAGTGAACACTATTAATGAATGTAAAAGGAGAATCAACATACTTAAATGCCTCGCACACAACAATTGGGGAGCTGATAGATAATTGCTATTATTAACATACAAAGCGCTTGTGAGATCCAAAATAGACTATGGTTCAATAATATACAGATCTGCTGGTAAAATTGACCTCAAAAAACTTGATACAATCCATAACCAAGGTCTCAGGATATGCACCGGATGTTTTCATACCAGTCCCATCGGAAGCGTACTAATTGAAGCAAGTAAACACACATTATCTCATCGCAGAGAGGAACTAATAATCAAATATGCTCTAAAAGCAGCCACATCCATGAATGCAATTATAGTACAAGACATATATCCTAAAGAACAAGAGTATGTAGAGCATTCTCGTTTTATACCTTTGTACGCAAGAGCTAGAAAAGTACTTAGTGAACTTAATTTTGATCACAGAAAAGTAGAAAAGAAGAGAAATTATAAAATTCCTCCTTGGATAATCCCGGATATTTCAGTAGAC
Organism: Teleogryllus occipitalis; assembly: GCA_011170035.1. NCBI lineage: Eukaryota > Metazoa > Arthropoda > Insecta > Orthoptera > Gryllidae > Teleogryllus > Teleogryllus occipitalis. The sequence continues at coordinate 22,663 of BLKR01006075.1, read as the reverse complement.
CTATCCTCAGGCACTCATCAAGGTAATGAAACATCTGAAATAAACTCTGGACCGACAAACAATTATGACATGTTTTATCCAGTTTACGCAAAAGCAATTAAAAATACACAAGGAACAGAGGCAACAGTGGTAACGAAAGAGGCATCAACTTAGCTTCTATGCCAGCCATCTTACTGCCGAATTGTGTGCCATCTTGACCGCCATGAAACTCATTAAAAAAATTAACCATTCAAAGTTCAGTTTATACTCAAATTCCCGCACTGCAATAAATAGCAACAACAATGAAACTTGTAATGAAATGATTATTATAATCCAAGAACTGTACAATGACATTACCAAATCAGGTAAAGAAGTAATATTGATTTGGGATATGAACCAAGAAACAGAAAAGCAGAGGGAAACAGACAGAGAAGTTAGTGGAAGCACAACAGATAACCCAAAAACTGTACTGGCAATCTCGAATACACTCCAAGATCTAGTGAAATATGCTGGAAAAATTATGGAAGAAAAATGACCCTCCATCTGGACAGCGCTTAAAAGAAGTGACCTCCATAAGAAAGTAACTGAATATCCAAGCAGTAAACACAATGAATTGATAATCAACAAAACACTAAGCCGAAGAGAGCAAGTGATCATCACAAGAATCCGGACGGGACATTCAAAATTGACTCACCTTCACTTACTACAAAATAATCCCCCCGAACTTGTGATCTTTGTTGCTGTATCCTAACCCTGGACTACATCATTGTGTCATGTCCCAAGTTCGCCTTACAGCGAATAAATCTTTTGCGGGGACAGGACATTGGGGCAATTTTATATTCCTCTGACTTTCAAAACCAAGTGGTCAAATTTTGTCAAATTATTGGCATTAAAACAGAAATTTGCGGTCAAACTATGTTAACTTCTGTGAACGGCGTATTTTGCAATAACGTAGAAATGAGGTATTAAAGCAATGTAACTATTATTAGAGATATAAATGTTACCTGTGTACTCAGATAATGTAATTTGATGCGGTCGCTAATGACCTTGTAGTTGATGCGACCAAAAATAAACTTAAAAAAACAACTTATTTTCGGGCCCAAATAACGAAATTAGAGGTGCTACAGAATGGCACAGACTTTCTCGTAGCAAATTTTTCTAATTTCTTTGGTGTGGACTGGCTTTAAGGTCTTGCTCTATTTTCTTACCTGCTGCCATCCATCATCGCCCAAAGTAAATTTTTTGACATTTTCTCAACTTTTCGGTTTCTTAATAGTAGAATCGAAATATTGCTTCAAGAATATTAAAAAAAAGTAAAACCTAAGTCGACCTAAATTGAAATTTTCAATGAAAAATTTGAAGCCTTTTTTAAACAAAATGCCAATTAAACAATGCCGTAAATGCGAAAAATGAAGTTCTCTTTCTCATAAATGTATAGGAATTTCTAAAAACGTTATTTAAATTCATTTTCTAAAAACGTTATTTAAATTCATTTGAAGAACTTCCACTCACAAATGCAATAATGTATACAAAACTATAGAAATATGCATTTTAACGGCGTGAGAAATATCAAAAAAATACATTTGTGTAATATTCGAAAAAGCAAAAGAATACCCCAAAATTACGTCACATTTTACGTCACATTACACAGTGCAATTAGCACTATACATTGCGAAACTTTGGAGCAATTTTTGAGAAAATGGCGTTTGAGCGTTTCTGAAAATGCGGAATTTTGAGAACAATGACAGATAACTGTTGAGTTTTCGAGAAATTTTATATGACATTATTTAAAGCACAAACGCATATCCATAAATACAACAATGTGGAGAAATCGCCTCTAATGTAAATATTACCGACGTGGAAGACAAGTCTGAAAAGTTACATTTTCGTAATTTTTGAAAAAACAAAAGAATAGAGCAATATGGCTTTTATTATGTCATCATATAGGGTTTGTTTGACACTACCGCTACCAAACATTTAAAGAACAAAATTTGGAGCCGTTTTTGAAAAAACTCTTGGTTTTGTACTTTTTTAAAATTGCAAATATTGCTCGCACTATTCCACGTAAACTACTAAAATTTTCAGAAAAAATTACATTACCTTAATGAAAGGTCTATTTATGGACAACAAATTGTATTTCAAGGAAAAATCTCTATCTTCAATTGTGTAGTTGTAAGAAGACGCAACTTTTGGAATTTTCGAAAATTCAGTTAACCGTGAAAATGGGACCTCTGCCACCTTTATAAGTGAATTATATTCTATTCTTACAAGAAATTTAAAGAAAAAATTTGGAGCCATTTTGAGAAAATTTTGAAAATGTCCAGGGGGCTTCATGTAAAGTACCCCCAATTTTAAAGAATGTTTTTCAAAATCTCCAAGCTTCAACTAGAACCGGATTGACAGGGGATTCTTCAATTTGGAAGAGATCGTACTAATGGTTTAGGCGCTAGTAGTGTTCACAGACGGACGGACGGACGTTCTGCTTTCAATTGCTTTTTCGGCATCAATGAAAACAATCAAACAGGGATTCCGGCTACACCACGTGTTAGAGAATGTTTTTCTTTTAATTTAGCAACTAGATTTATCTACATTCCCGTTATCGGGCTGCGGGAATGAATTTTTTTTCTGCCGAAAATTCCCCGTTTCTTCGAACAGCATTACATAACTTTCTCTATACTACGAATATTTCTCCGTATATACGTATGTATACGAGAAAGTAAAAATGTTATGCCAAATATAATTCTGCAGAACCTTCTCTTCAACTTCATGTTAAGAACAAATTGTATCGAATGCATAAATACATTTATTAATGAGTGAAAGAGAGAGGGGGAGAGAGAGTGAAAGAGAGAGGGGGAGAGAGAGTGAAAGAGGGGGAGAGGGAGTGAAAGAGAGAGAGAGAAGGAGAGTGAAAGAGAGAGATAGAAGGAGAGTGAAAGAGAGAGATAGAAGGAGAGTGAAAGAGAGAGATAGAAGGAGAGTGAAAGAGAGAGATAGAAGGAGAGTGAAAGAGAGAGAGAATGAGAGTGAAAGAGAGAGAGTGAGAGGAGAGTGAAAGAGAGAGTGAAAGAGAGAGTGAAAGAGAGAGTTGCAGAGTTGCAGAGTGAAAGAGAGAGTTGCAGAGTGAAAGAGAGAGTTGCAGAGTTGCAGAGTGAAAGAGAGAGTTGCAGAGTTGCAGAGTGAAAGAGAGAGTTGCAGAGTTGCAGAGTGAAAGAGAGAGTTGCAGAGTTGCAGAGTGAAAGAGAGAGTTGCAGAGTTGCAGAGTGAAAGAGAGAGTTGCAGAGTTGCAGAGTTGCAGAGTTGCAGAGTTGCAGAGTTGCAGAGTTGCAGAGTTAATAGTCAATGAGTTAATAGTCAATGAGTTAATAGTTAATGAGTTAATAGTTAATGAGTTAATAGTTAATGAGTTAATAGTTAATGAGTTAATAGTTAATGAGTTAATAGTTAATGAGTTAATGGGTAATGATTTAATAGTTAATGAGGTAATGAATTAATTCATTTATGTATTAATGCGTTAGGCAATGAATTAATCCATTATGCAATGAATTATTATTGCATTAAAATATAAATACTTTAATTCATTAATTCATTACGATGACAAATAACTCATTAACAGATTAACAAGTAATTCATTAATGACACTTAATTCATTAACATTAATAAGTAATTCATTAATACATTAATTTATTAATTTGTTTCATACATTCACACATTGAAACACAGATAATTAATATATTATTGCATAAATTTATACATTAATAAGTAAATAAATAAACAATAGAACTTAAAATTGGGTATCATGCTTCATTAGATTCATAGTCAAAAAACATTTTTAAATCGCTAAATAAACATTTAATTAACTTATTATTTAACTTAATTTATTCTATAAATCTATACTTTTCTTTAATATACTTTATCTATCTTAACTCTATTATTATGCGCGCGTATCCTCCCCTTTCAGACCACCGTGTGACGTGTTTCGTTCGTGTGACGTTTGCTTGAAGTCTAGTAAAATATTTGTAAAGCGCGAAACTAGTAGAGCGATGGACAACACTGGCGAAATACTTTTTAATGATGAAAAGATTAGATTATTAACCGAGGAAACTGAACTAGATACATTTCCAATGACATTTCAGGTAGACACAGGAGCAACCGTAACCTTGGTCAACTTACACGTACACAAGTTGGGGTCCCCTAACTGCACACCGGTTAAGGTTCTTCTATTTACATACGGTAAACATAGCATTCCAGTTAAAAGTAGAATATCAGTTAATGCCAGATACTAGATAAGCAGACAATGATGGTCATTGTTTTGTAGGATAGGCACAATCTAAATATTTTAGGACTGAACAATTTTGAAAAATTGGATTTTTAAGTTCTGAGTGGTGTTAATATGATCCAGGATGATGACAGCAAGATGTACAGAAGTTATTGCAAAAACATATAGATGTGTTTGGTTCGGACTTAGCTGAGTGCAAGGACTGTCAAGCGCATATTAAACTGAGGACAAACGGGACCAAAATATTGTAAAGTTGGCCTGTTCCATTAGAAATGATACAAGCAGTTCAAGAGGAATTGAATACACTGGTTTCCTAACAGGTGCTCTCCCCAGTACGAACTAGTGACTGGGTGACACAATTAGTAGTAGTAGAAAAACTGTGTGGCCAAGCAACTGCAATGTTTCTCTTGTAAATAAATGCGCTGTTTTGTTCTCTTTGGAATTGGTGTATTCTTTGTCTTTTCCCTTTCTTTAAGGGTTTGGAAAATTGTTACTCGTTCCCCGTCTTGTTAACACCTTTTTCATAGAAAATTTTATAAATCTTCTTTAGCAGTTTGGTGAGCCGCCATTACATTACTCCATACCGGGGCTGACACCGAAGGCAAACGGCATGCAGGGACGCAAAACATTCCGGCAGGGACCAGTAAAAAACACCTGCCGAATGCAGGCGAGGGGCCAATATGAATGGGCCCGGCGGAGCCAGAGAAAACGTGCCACAGGGAGAGAAGAAATGAGCCAGAGACAGATGATAAGTGAGCCAGCGTCCGAAAAGAAGTGAAGCAGACGTGGAGACAGACTTGAGACGTGAAGCAGCGGAACACGTCAGGGCTCCACTGCTATACTTCCGCCCTTGCCAGAGCACCTGGTCCACGGAGTAACGGGAGAAGAGGTCACCATCTATGGAGCTCCACTCCATCACTTTCTCTCTCTCTCTCTCCCTCCCTCTTTCGCGCATTCTCCCTCCTCCTCTCTCCCTCCTCCTCTCTCACTCCTCCTCTCTCACTCCTCCTCTCTCACTCCTCCTCTCTCACTCCTCCTCTCTCACTCCTCCTCTCTCACTCCTCCTCTCTCACTCCTCCTCTCTCACTCCTTCTCTCTCACTCCTTCTCTCTCACTCCTTCTCTCTCACTCTTTCTTTGCACGGTTTGGCTTGTTTCTTTCTGAAACACTAGCATTGGTCTAGTTTTAGTTTATGAGATCAAATTACCTCCGCACCAACAGAAATGTCCACGGTGCGAACTTTGCGGCTGATGTTTTTACTCCGTGACTAATATTTTACATCCAGAGACTGTGCCTTTCACAGATTTCACGTCTTCTACCGGCTTTTACATCGAATTTCCTTTCCATGGACGTCGTATCAGCTTCCATGTCGTATCAGCTTCCAAATGTGACCAAGGAAATACAAAAGATACGCTGGAGTGATATGCATGGGTAATTCTCACACACGTGTCAGCTCAGATACAGGTACCTTACCAGCTAAGGGAATCAGCACGAGGATAAGCCGGCTGGATATTGGAAACGAACTTGGCAAAAGAAATGGACTACGAATCTTGGAATCTATGCACCAAACGAAAACGAAAAATCAAGAATCCTTGAAGAATTCTATTCAAAACTAGACATGGTGATCAGCGACTGTGGAGATAACGGAGATGTAGTTCTCGGGGATGTTAATTCCAGGGTGAGGAAAGTAAGTGGTTCAAGAGTAATTGGACAATTTGGCGAGGATGTTTGTAACTCAAATGGAAAAGGACTGGTATTTTTGTGTAAACAACATAACATGATGATCAGAAATGGCTTCCTCCAGCACAGAGATGAGCATACGTATACCTGGACGGACCAACACAGAGGTAGATCAGTGATAGACTATGTAATTACTCCGCAGAACTCCCAAACAAGAGTGTTGGACGTTCGAGCACCCAGAGGACCCGAATGTGACTAATCACTACCTGGTGAAATCAAAAATAATATTCTCTTCTAGAAAACTTCGTAAAGAGAATCCTAATGATTTTGAAAAGAAAGAAAGCGAACAAGAAATAAAGTACAACTTGAAAGGACTGGCACATAGTAGTACCCGTTATCTCTATCAAAATAGGTAAGATAACGTATAAAATAAAAGTACGGAACAAACAAATACTGACATGTATGAACACTTAAAAAATGCCTCTACCAGGCTGCAAAAGAAGCCTTAGGAGAAGTGGCCAAGAGAAGAAACCAAAAGACTAAATACTGGATTAATGAAGAACTGATAAATGAGATCAAAGTAAAGAAACATCTATTTGAAAAGTGGTTAAGTACCTATGAAGACAAAGACAAATACAATTACATAATCCAGCGGAGAAGAGTAATAAATCTGATAAGGAAGGAAAAACAACAGTCTTGGGAAAGGATATGCAAAGAAAGTTTAGAAAAACATTAGGTTTATCAAAAAACCTGCAGAGAGAAAGTTCAGATCCACAGTATTCCAAATAAACAATGGGAAGTGTGTTAGTAGTGCATTTTTTTACAAAGATCTACTTTCCATTTCCGGGAAGTACTAGATAAAACAAAACCCAGATTTACCATTTTCCGATCTGAAATCTCCTTCACACTAAATAATCTTCGACAATGAACGCAACCGTTCTGGACATTTATTGTAATGTGCATTACACATTTTTATATGTACATGTAGCCATCTCTTATTGTAAAAATAAGGAACGTAAATACACAGTATCATGTATTTAAAGATTTAAAATTCATTTTCTATCAAGCTCTAAGTCAAGATGATTGAGGGGTCGCGTGAAGGGTTAATTTTTGTATTTGAATATCTACACACACTTTCGCACGTGTTGGCGACTAGATACTTCTGAGCTCTTCTATCACTTTCAAGTTCTTATACACATGTTTAATTTAAAGATCGTTTACCTAAAAACACAATACTTCCGATAAGTTCCCCTTCATTTTAATCTTTCTCTAACTGAAATATTTAACTCATAGAATAGGTAGCACAATTAAACTTCCTACGTTTTTTCAAACATTTTATAGAGACGGAGTCGACAGTATAATTATACCCTCTGCCAATTACATTTTGTCGTTAAGATAAGCACCATTTCGCAGCTTAAAACTACTTCTATTTATTTTATTTAACTCCATTAAAAACCAATTATAAATATATTTATTAAAATGACTGCTTACTATAAAACATTAGGTATGAATCAATCTGTCAAATTGTTTATTTTCCACTGCATTCCACCTGTTTCCAGGTTTAAAGAAGTATCAACACGTTTGTGTCAAAGGAATCGAATACTCGTATATGTCAATTAACTACGTAAAGAACACGTCCATTCGTAAACACCTAAATGTTCATAATAATATTTATTATAGAATAAAACGACGAATGAAGTCGAAATCAGATTTAATCAGAATACAAAGTTTTCAATCATTTGCTTCGTCGTGGGTGAGTGAAGATTCAAAATAAACCGATAGCCGAGAGTCTTCCAGCACCTGCCCATCTCTTAAAATGATGAATTTTAACACAAATATTTCATAACTCCACCAAATCCCAACGGAGATCTCCATTTCTGCATAATCTTCATAATGGAGGAATTCCTCTTCGTAAGGAATGCAGCTCTTGGAGTCAGCTCCATAGTGGCTCGCCACACGGCGCCCGCGCAGAGCCCGCGGGAGCAGAGGGAAGCGCGCAAATCGGCGCCACCCACGTGCGCCGCCACTCTCCGCCCCGACTTCCTCTCGCCCCTCCACTTCTCCATCTGCCACAACCCACGCACATCTCTCAGACTCAGTAGGAATGCACCTAGGACTACGTTCACAAAGACAACACAATAACGCCCGTCATACTCTCTCTCCTTCATATCTCTTCTGCAAGGACCCAAACACTTCTTAGTCCCGGAACAGTGAATTCGAAAACTGCGATCTGAAATCGACCCCCCTCCACCTGCAACGAAATCCTGTTGATTCAGCACTCATACGTTTTCTCCTTGAAGAAGCCTAACGACGACCTGAAGAGCGTTTTCTCAATTAGGTTTATAGAACAATTTGGAAAAATGAAATAGGTAAGAAACAAGTTTAAAACTCCCGCTTCCACAACTCCCCGTTCGCGCTCTAACTCTTTTCTTTCGAAGAGTTCAGATGTTGTTGTTAGATGTGTCCCTGCATCAGCTGTGTCTCCGAGGAGCGTATACTTGCCATCGCCTCGTCCACCACCTGCGCACCCAAGGAGAGCGCAGTTGCGCAGACCTGCGAGGCAGCGTCTCACTCTAGCCATGAGCCCCATTTCGCGCTCTGCTCGCTGCTCTCCCAACTCTCGCGTCTCTAAGAAACGGCGCTACACTACCCAGGTATTGCTTCGTGCAACAATGCGGTGCCACAGGCAACCACAAATGTTGGGCAACCTTTTGAAGATAACATTTCAGAATTCCGTTTTCCATTTTTTTTTTAATTCCATTAATCAATTTCCTCTAATATTTATAAAAGGTTTGACAAATTCATATGTTTCAAAGAACACCCTCCTTACAAATAATGTTAATTTTAAGTCATAAATTGCCATTGAGCCTTCCATCTAGATTCCAAAACCTCTACAAAAAGTAACATGTCATTATAAATTTCTTTACATTTCTACATGTTTCGTTAACCTATTCTCCCCGGCGATGATAATAAACGAGTAATTTCCCTCCTAGTTTGCCGTTTCATGGTGTTACCAATAGATTAAGGGGCCAAAGTATGAATTTCGCGCGACCCACTTTCAAAAACTGATGATGCCGCAGCGTGCTTCAAGCGATTCACTTCTCAGCGCGCAGAGCCAGTGGACGAAAGCACCGTTTGTTGGTGCCTTCTCACGCGCAAGGGGAAGAAAAAGGCTGTCTTTCGTCGCAGCCACGGCCGCCGCCTCCCTCCTCGACATACCGCGGACAGAAGTTTTCTTTGGCGCCTCAGCCGCCGCTGCGGCCACCAGGCACCATCCACACTCGTCTCTCGACGTAAGGCTCCGGCCAGAGAGCAGAGACTTTTTCATGGCTTGATGGAAAATATGCGCCAAGTGTCGTGACTTGGCGTGGCTTTAGGTGGCGTGGCGTGGCGTAGCGTGTCGTGGCGTGGGGTTTCGTGGGTTTCCGTGGGGTTCCGTGGGGTACCGTTGGGTGGCGTGGAGTGACGTGGCGTTGCGTGGCGTGGCTTGACGTCATGTGACATGGCGACGAGAGAAACTGCACAGACTGGACGAGCACTGCACTGGAGTGGCAGAACGCTCTTGTGCAAGATTTCTAAGCGACTTGATTTTTGATTTTTTTTGTTACAGTTACAATTTTACAATACTAGCAGTTTTTGCTCAATTTCCCGTGAGATATAAAATCTTTATAAGAATGTTTATTCAAAATCAATTCTCGATTTCTCCTAACATTTTCTGGTCGCATGCATCAAAGGTAGGTATAAATATTTGTGCTAGTTTCATTTCCGCGTAACTCTCCTGTAATTTGGAAAATTAAAAAAAATATTATTTTAAAACCACAAAATAGGTGATACAGGTTTTTGTCCTTTAAAATTTCTGTTCTAAAGAATCAGATCCTTAAAGGTGATGATGTCCCAGTTCCCGAAATCACGAGAATTTTTCCGGTAAATTGTGCTTGTAAGGATATTCTCGGATAAGATTGTAAAAATTTCACTAAAACCAAATGATATATAAATATTTGTGTAATATAAAAAAATATTTCAGTTTCCTACGACTCCTTCCCAGTAACCAATCTGTAACCCAGCAACCTGCAACCCAGTACCTAACCAACCACCCAACCAAATACTTACCAGAGCAAATTATTTTTAAACGTTATGGATATTTGTAATCTTAACAACTAATATAATTGAAAACATTTTGAAAAAAAACTTGCATATTTGAAATGTTTTCAATTTTTTTTTTCTTAGCACTAAACTCAATCGTAAAAAAAGGTTTGAAAATAAATATTTACTTTGTCTTAAATCCCCAGAAAAAAACTGCAAAAAAAACATTTGCTACTCAAAACACATATTGTTATATATTTTTTCACATAGATATACTTTTCATTTTTGGGCGGTACTTGATAAAAACACAGTTTTACCACTTTCCCGATCTGAAATCTCCTTCACTCTAAATATTCTTGAACAAAGAATGCTATAGTTCAGGGCAATTATTGTATTCCTTATTGTACATTTTTATTTATAGTTACAGCAATCTGTTATTTTGTGATTTTGGAACGTAAATACAAATTATCATGTGTCTAAATCTTTATAATTTATTTTCTATCAAGTACTAAGTCAGGATGTTTGAGGGGTCGGGAGAAGGGACAGTTTTGTATTTGAATATATATATATATATATATATATATATATATATATATATATATATATTATATATATTGTGACGTCACGGGATTATATAAACCCGTAACGCCACCATAAGCCACGAGAAAAGACCAGAACACAGAGAAATAAAGTACGCGGCGGAGCGATGGTCCGAGATAGCGACACCTACCCGCAGGTTTTCGCACTCCGATGCCCGAAGTTACGGATCATGTTTTCTTGAGAGGGCGCGAAGGAGGAGAAAATGCACCCCTCCAGAAATTTCCCCAGGCGGAGTCACATAAATACCGCGACGCACTTCGGGAGAACTCTCTTTCAATTTCGACAGCGGCGACGACTCAACCTAATTCTTCGGCGATAGTCATTGGTTAGTGCAGGAGTATGTTTTTACTTGCTTAGTTAAAGCTGATTTGAGAAACGCGGTAATAAGAGTGATAGAATTCAGAAGTGAAGTGCATGTACAGTGTTAGCACTAACATTACGCGAGAAAGCAAGCGATGTGATTGCTTAAATCTGAAATAGTTTCATAATTGAAATAAATTCGCGCGGAAGGACTCTAAACGAAATCCAGCATTTAATTTTGTACGCCACGACCACGCACGCTCAAAGTGTGGTATGTCGGCCGAGTGCGAGAAGCATTCAATTTAATAACGTTAGTTATTCAAAGCTGGAAGCGCGAACGACGGGTACGCGGCACGCAGAAGAACGACTCCAGTGAAGACTCAAGCGTAGGCGAGAAGGACTTGGACCAAATACGTGGATGTTACGAGCCAGAGATCGAGAGAAAGGTCTGGAATTTGGACGAGTGGTGGAATCCTGAGATCGAGAGAAAGAAGTGGTGTAACCGTGGAACATCGAACCAGTCAAGCGACGCGGTGAGGACGGCGAGCGACCGAAAACCCCAAGGTTAACTGATGGCGAGCGGGAAGGAGATGTCGAGGTAAAGAACTGGCAACTTCTATGCGGCAATTTGTTGGGAAATCGTGTAGCTTTAAATACCAGGCGAAGCGTCCTAAAATAGGTGAAAGTTCCAAATAATTACTGAGAGAAATATTCCGAACGTATGAGCGGCAGTTTAGATTTCATTCGCTGTACGCACTAGTAAATTCGTTTGAATGCCATACCGTGTACAACTTTTCTAGAGTGAATATATTTCATGTAGTGTAAAAGTGATCTTGTTTGAAAGCCACGCTTTTATTGTATTATGTCAGGGATAATTAGTTGCTATAATTTGTAAAGGGTACGATTTAAGTAACGTGTGTGTCACGTTTATTCTTGTGTTTGAGTTCACAGCATTGTAATAAATGTGAAGCTTAAGGCTGACACCTGTGAACAGTCTATGATAGAATAATTGTAGAGAATCACTTAAAGTACCGTGCACGGAGAAAACTTTAGAATAACAAAAGTTAAATGAGGTACACGAAATAGTTCAAAAAGAGGAAGAAGCAAAAGAATTGTGAATAGTACTTATTGAAGTATTCAGGCATTCGAGGTGACGCCTATACATTTTTTTGTGGTTGTGTTCTTTTTGTTTTCTGTTCTCTTTGCAGTGACCATCTACGCAAAGTGCATACTTTATTGTATATTTGTGCCACTGTGTAATTTGTTTACTCACTGAATATATGCTCATTTTACCAGAATTTTACCCCATTCATTGTGTCAAGGGTTCAGACCTTTCTCATACCCGAAAGATCCTGCTTCCTGAGAATTCAAAGTTCGCTTCACGAGCATTCATTGTTTCACGCTTTATCGCCACCGGCTGGAAGGTAGTAGGTGGGCGTGTTACATTTGAATATATATATATATATATATATATATATATATATATATATATATATATATATATTGTAACGGCTAATGAATCGGGGTCTGCATATTCAATAAATACTCAATGGATACAATTTCAAAAATGACATTTACTTAATCAAAATTTATGAGGATGATGATGTTTGCATGCAACAATGGTTTTCTTACAAGGGAATTTAACATATTTGTTTGCTTACTGCGGCCTTTGATTTTCTTAAACAGATTAAAATACAAATGACAAGCACTTGGCCGCTACACTCGTGCCTGGTTACCGGCACGTCCGCTACAGCTCCGTAAGTTAGAGTCCGTCCGCACTTACGCGGTAATCGGGCTGAGCGTCGCTTATTGCGCAAAATTACTTAGCTTGCAGTCATCTGCGGCGTAATGTCAGCGGTGGCAGGGAATGTACCCCGGGCGTCGGGCGGCTTGGCGTACTCACAGGCGGGAAACCAGCGACAGCACGCTCCCTTTGGGCCCACTGCTGCTTCGTCGTCGCACACATTCCTCGACACGCGCCCCCGGTCACAACAGCTTGTTGTCAATTGGAAAGGAAGCTCCTTTCCGAGTCTTAACAGTTCTCGGAGCATGTGATATCATGCGGAGCCGAATTCTAGGCTGAAGTGCCAAATCCCCGAACATGTCTTGAGTGACATTCTCAAGTAAAAGTTCTCTAGCGAGGTCTCAAAGGCCAAGTTCACTAGTCAAGTGGCAAAAGTAAAGTTCTCTAGTCAAGTGACTCTTGTCAAGTTCACTAGTCAAGTGCCAAAAGCGAAGTGACAAAAATGAAGTTCTCTAGTCAAGTGACAAAAGTAAAGTGCTCTAGTCAAGTGACAAAAGTAAAGTGCTCTAGTCAAGTGACCAAAAGGAAATTCACTAGTCGAGTCTCAAAAATCAAGTGAAGCTTGGACAACACGCGCCCACGGACGAAGGCACGCCTTCCCTCTCCCGAATCGACGGGCCTCTTCCTCATTCGCTGGCCCTTTGCTAACGGGGCGACGCTTGAGCCAATTGCCCGCGAGTTCGATCATACCATGTGTAGTTTGTTCGAAGGTAAGTCGCGCCCTCCACGGATGAACACTTGTGCGTGACTAATTTTGTTGCTTATTATTGCACCACGTCCGCGGATTGAAAAGTACGGGTGTCTCCGGCGGTCGCGGGCCTCAGGCGTGCAGGCTATTGAGTACGCGGGCGGAGCTGGGGGAAGCTTGTGTAGGGCCGGATGGTTGCAAACAAGGGACTCCTTTAGAAAACGATTCCGCTGCGGGGGTGCCCCGCGGTGACGTCCGTCCTGGCGGCGGAAGGGCCTGGCCTCGTTGTGGGGGGGGGACGGTAACGGGACGCGGGCGGCTGGGCGCGGTCGAGTTGTGGGGGCGGCACGCGGAACGCGGGTCTCCCTCCCATTGTGACCAATATTTTATTTAATTTTAATTATTCTACTTTCTCGGAGCACGTACCGTTACAATATATATTGTAATGATTTGTGAGACTAGCACGCAAGAATGCATAGAACACGGAACTTTTATGTAATCAAAGAGAAACTGAGAATGAAATAAACAATAGACAACAGCGCCGCGTAATAATTGTCAGGAAGGTAATAGAAAACGTAAAGGGTGGAAATAGGCGTTATGAACAGTGAATAGAATCCAAATTCAGGAACATTTTAAAACAAAAATCGCATTATTCGAGCCACGGGTTCCGAAAATATCATAAATTGTGTAAATTGCATGTATAACACGGCGAAGATTGAAAATATGGCACCTATTGTTGTACTTCTGTAAGTGTATAACGAGACGGGTTTTATTGAATATCCAGCGAATGCCTGGAAGGATTTTGGCCAAACTTTCGGAAATTATAGAGAAAAATATTTAGATCAGGGCAAAATTAGTCACAACACGGGGGAATTTATGTGGGGCTCATGCCAAATTAATATTCAAGTTCATAGCATAGAGGATTAAGAAAGAATTGAAAGAGCGGCCTAAGAGGTAAATGACGTCATCACGAGCTGAAAAGACGAAAAGTAATGGTTTTTGAAAAAAGGAAGACAGGAAAAGAGAATTCGGTAACGTGACAATTACCAAATAAAGTTAGTAAAATTATGAAGCCGATAGTAAGACGCAAGACGCCTGAAACAGGAAAACATAAACGTTTTCGAACATTTCTTATAGTGATGGGCTGTGTTTGAAAGAAGGATAGTCACAGGAAATTATAGACCAACAATGTAAAATGTGTTACAGACAGATAACTTAGTCGTGAGCGTTGATGCAGAACGCACGCGTTTGATGCTATAGATTTTGGAGAAATTTCGCGAAATTATTGTGCAAGTTTTTAATTCAGTATTCCGCAATTATGTAAAATCAGTTGTTTAGACGATGTGAACTAAAATTTAATTCAATTTGCTCTTGAAATTAATGGAAAATTAGCATGGACATTATTCGCGCAAGTTAGGCGCGTAAACATAAGCGTCGTAAAATTTAAATACTTCGCGAAATATCGAAAGAACATTATGGAAGACGTGATTAGTTGCGAGGAACAATAGTTGTGAATACGTCTGATAACTTCAAATGGAATAGTGCGTCCGGGAACCGATGGCAGCTGAACGGGACTGCGTGCATGGAGGGTGCACATTACAACTAGCAACGACGGGCGCTGACGGGGAGCGACATCGCTGCAAAAAAGAAAGTGGCACGATTCGTGCATTTACTTTATTTTCTTTTGTTCACGTGCAAGTCCAATGAAAAAGACTGTCGAAGACCAAGTCCTGATAACTAGATTAAGAATAGAATCATCAAAAAGGTCACGACAGAATGCGCATTCTTGTGTATGAGATCTTGTATTATATTTTCAGTGTGCATGTTTGTATTTTTTTGTGTTTTGTGTATATATATATATATATATATATATATATATATATATATATATATATATATATATATATATATATATATATATATATATATATATATATATATATATATATATATATATCTTCGCACGTGTTTAGCCAGTGGATAGTTCCTAGCTCTTTTACCACTTAGTCGTTTTTATAAAAATGTTTAATTTAAAGATAGTTTACCTAAATTTTCAATACTTCTGAAAACTTTTCCTTCATTTTAACACTTCTCTAACCGATATTTTTAACTCAATAAACTCGGTATCACTATTAAACTTCCTAAGTTTCTCAAATATTTGATAGAGAGGGTGTCGACAATGTATTATGATCCTCAGCGAAAGAATAATTGTAGATAACTTAGCACTATTTCGCTGCTTTAAACTATTATTTATTTTATTGCAACTTGTATTAAATCAATTAATTTGCATGCATTAAATTGACCCCTTTCTACAAAATAATGGAAATGAATATATCTGCTTAAGTGTATATATACCATGTATATATAGTGTATGTATACCACTACGTTCAACCAGTTTTCTGATTTACATAATGTTCAATAAGTTTATGTAAATGGGAAAGAATAGATGTATATTGTAATCGTTCCTTCCTCCCTATATCCTCCCGTATTCACACCCCCACGTTTTGGGCGCCAGTGTAATCGTTCCTACCTCTTCCTATATCCGTCCCACCTGCTCCATTCATCTACGCACCACTTTACGTTCTTGGTCTCAAACACTATGGTGCCCTAGCTCTGACTATTTTCTATCATAATCCTTTACTTCGTAGAATCTGCTTCGTTTGGTTGAGCGCCTGGTTTCGTTGACATTCTTTGAGAAAACAAGATCCTCACTCACCTGTTGCCCGTGCCTCAGCTAGCATATGCAAATAGGGCCTTACCTGGGCATGACTACTGTGATCAATCCATACGGAATTGAAACGGGATACCTGCACATTCGTACCTGGGTCAGTTTCTAGCTAAATTCAAAACAATACTCATAATACAGGTGTACATGAACCGCAATGAGCGTTCATTCATTTATTTGCCTTTTTTTCTTTCAATTAACCAGTTGTCAAGGCAGCTATTTGACACTCTTTTATATAAATTGTCCCTGTTATGGCATCCAAAATTTTACACGATGGCATAAATGCCCTGGATTTGAAACATAAACAAATACAAAATCATTCATTCACACTTAAAAACATAAACAAAATAAACAGTCATACCGGAATGCGCATTCTGTCGTGACTTTATACTGTTATTGCTGTTAACTTAATCAACACGACTTGGTCTTCGACAGAATCTTCAAAATTCATTCCCCCCCTCTTTACTTTTCAAATGAAAATATAGATGTATATTTGTTCATGCGACTTTCCTGGTGCTGCTCATATGCGGCAACACACACTGCCATCGCCTGTCGTCGACTAATGTTTTGGTACACAGCTCGTGCATCCAGCTCCATCCAATCAGCCGCTACCAGTTCTTGAAATCCATGAATCACTATCAAAGTCCCCGTTCAAAACTATACGATGCACCTCGCACGAACTCTTAAGAGTTTCATAAAAATGTTCGATCGTTTTCGCGTCCTAACTTACGCGAATTCCCGTTTTTTTGTAATTTAGTCCACTAAATTGTTCGCAGATAATTTAAACTTCATGTAATTGATAGTGTTCCCGCATAAACTTTCACAAAACTAATTACACCAAAATTTCGAATTTCCTATCATACCGATACGGATGATGCGTACGCCGCGAGAGTTCTACTCACACTGCACTATCCTCTCTTTGGCATTGTTGGTCCAGAAGCTCTGGGAACTTTTTCTAAAACACTAGCCCATCACTGCAAAAACATATCGTAATATGTTCATAGTTCTACGTTTTACGGGCGTCTTGTGTTTCATTACTGGTTTCATAAATCGTCTATTCTTTAATTAAGAAATGTCACATCGTTATATTTCTTCCCCTTCTTTTTCTTTATTTACAATAAATATTTCCGTGTTATTTATCCATGATGACGTCACTCCACTACGTCAGGCGGTGCGTCGTTTGTTTTTACCAATCCCTCACGTAATAAATCCTAATATTCAATTTATCTCGGTCCTGTGTTAATTTTCCCGTGCCGTGGCTAATTTTGTCGTGATCCTAATATTATACTCTACAATTCCAGAAAGTTTGAAGTCATTTCATCAAGGCGTTCTCGAGATATTTATAAAAACTGGTTTATTTGATTCTTTTGCTATCACAACAATGGGTTCCATTGTATACGTTTCTAAACGTTCTGCACGCAATTTCTACCGTTTCTTGTATCTTCTTCACTCGCGGTTCGATTTTCCTGATTTTCGCTTTAGATTTTTCCTGAAATTCTGCTCTGACCATTGTTTATATTGCCCTTTCACGCTTTTCGCATTTTCCGCCAATTTTTGAAAATTATATGTCCGCGGCGTCATTGTCTATTGTTTCTTCTCTAATTTATTGTCTATCTGATGAGAGAAAATTTCGCTTTCGGGATACGCGCGATCTGGGGCTGTTGCCAAATCATTACAATATTAACTATGAGCATTACACATACAGTTGATTACAGTTAAGACCTAAAAGTTTATATTAACATTTATAACTGAATAAAACTACGCAGGAAGCCGAAATCAGATTTATTCAGAAACAAAGTTTTCAATGCAAGTTTTCATTTGCTTCGTCGTGGGTGAGTGAAGATTCAAAATAAACCGATAGCCGAGAGTTTTCCAGCACCTGCCCATCTCTTAAAATGATGAATTTTAACACAAATACTTCATAACTCCACCAAATCCCAACGGAGATCTCCATTTCCGCATAATCTTCATAATGGAGGAATTCCTCCTCGTAAGGAATGCAGCACTTGGAGTCAGCTCCGTAGTGGCTCGCCACACGGCGCCAGCGCAGAGCCCGCGGGAGCCGAGGGAAGCGCGCAAATCGGCGCCACCCACGTGCGCCGCCACTCTCCGCCCCGACTTCCCCTCGCCCCTCCACTTCTCCATCTGCCACAACCCACGCACATCTCTCAGACTCAGTAGGAATGCACCTAGGACTACGTTCACAAAGACAACACAATAACGCCCGTCGCACTCTCTCCTTCACATCTCTTCTGCAAGGACTCATACTTTTTTAGTCTCGGAAGAGTAAATTCGAATACTGCGATCAGAAATCGACCCCCTCCCCCTGCACCAAAATCCTGTTGAATCAGCATTCCTGCTTTTTCTCCTTGAAGAAGCCTAACGACGACCTGAAGAGCGTTTTCTCAATTAGGTTTATAGAACAATTTGGAAAAATAAAATAGTTAGGTAAGAAACAAGTTTAAAACTCCCGCTTCCACAACTCCCCGTTCGCGCTCTGTCTCTTTTCTTTCGAAGAGTTGAGAGGTTGCTGTTAGATGTGTCCCCGCATCAGCTGTTTCTCCAAGGAGCGTATACTTGCCATCGCCTCGTCCACCACCTGCGCACCCAAGGAGAGCGCAGTTGCGCAGACCTGCGAGGCAGCGTCTCACTTTAGCCATGAGCCCCATTTCGCGCTCTGCTCGCTGCTCTCCCAACTCTCGCGTGTCTAAGAAACGGCGCTATACTGCCCAGCTATTGCTTCGTGCAACACTGGGGCATTTCCATAGGCAACCACAAACTTTGGACAAACATTAAAACTAACATTTCGTGAACTCCTCTCGTTTGAACATCTATTGATCAATTTCTTTAATAATTAGAAAAGGTATGGTTACGCATGTGTTTCAAAGCACACCTTTTCATAAATGGTGCTACTTTTAAAATACAATAATATAATAACAATAATAATAATAATAATAATAATAATAATAATGTTATTGATATGGTGAGGTTCAGGCCCGCTCTTCCGCCTAACTACATGTCAGATGTATACAAAGAGCTAGTTTGTAATTAATACAAATGCGAAAATATAGTTGTAAGTCGTTCGTAGAAATCAAGTATTTTTTTTATTTAAATCTGTAAATTTACAATCTGTTCAAAACAGGAACAATAAGTAAATATGCTGTTAGAAATTACAAACTTGCATGGAAAGGTCACCCACTGGTGATCTTCCTTTATCATATTACACACTTGTAATGTTGACAAAACATTTGGTGTTGATTTTATTACAGTATTATAACTATTGTCATTTTAAAATCTATTTGGCAAATCCAATGGTTTGAACTTTTTCAGTCTTTTGACTTCTAAACTATTGTCCAGTAAGTTTATGGCTAGTACATTATTATGGTTTTCTAGTTTGCTGACATATTTATGGCTACAATTTTTAATTTCTTGTTGTACTGTTGGCATGTTAAAATCATTATGTAGCACATCGTTTCGGACGTACCAGGGAGCACTAGCAATGTCTCTCAGAACCTTGGATTGGAATCTCTGTATGGTTTGAATATTTGACCTGCAGGTTGAGCCCCAGAGCTGTATACAGTATGTCCAGATTGGTTTCAAGAATAACTTGTATATTAAAAGTTTATTGTCTGTAGCCAGCACAGATTTTCTTCCTAGCAACCAGTATAGTTGTTTGTATTTTATTTGTAGTTCCTTGCGTTTGTGTAGAATATGTGCTTTCCATGTGAGTTTTCTGTCTAGGTGTACGCCTAGGTATTTGACAGTGGTTTCTTGCGGTAGATCATGATGATTTAGTTGTACAGGAGGACAAGTTCTCTTATTCATAGTGAAAGTGATTTGTTTCGATTTCATTTCATTTACTTTTATTCGCCAAGTATTGAACCATAGTTGTAGTTTGTCCAGATGAGCTTGCAGTAGTAATGATGCTTCTTCTGGTTCGTTGTCAGTTGCCATTATGGAAGTGTCATCGGCGAATGTAGCCGTTACAGTGTTCTCAGTGATAGGTAGATCATATGTGTATAGTACATACAGAACTGGACCCAATACACTTCCTTGAGGGACGCCGGATTTATTGGGTAGTGATGGGAATATTCATTCTTATGTTTCACTTCAAACGATCGATTGCTTAGATAAGACTTTAGGAGGACATAATAGGGATACTCAAGCATGTTCTTCAGCTTGTATAGCAATCCTTCATGCCACACCTTGTCGAATGCCTGGCTCATGTCCAGGAAAGCTGCCGAACAGTATTGCTTTCCTTCCAAGGTCCTGTTGATAACATCCACCACTCTATGGACTTGTTCGACTGTGGAGTGCATTTTTCGAAAGCCAAACTGGTGATCAGGAATCCACTTTTCAGTTAAGGGTTGTAGTTTAGCAAGGAATAATTTTTCAAATGCTTTAGAGAGTATAGGTAATAGGCTAATTGGCCTGTAGGATGATGTTTCGTGTGGAGGTTTGCCAGGCTTCAGGATGAGGATAATCTGTGCGTGTTTCCATGATTTTGCGAAGTGTCCTAGTCGAATTATTGCATTGAATATTGAAGTAAGAAGCGATATTGCTTTTCTAGGCAGATTTTGAAGAGTTTTTCCAGTTATTAAATCATGACCAGGAGCTTTGTTAGGATGAAGATTTTTCAGAGTCGCTCTTACATCTTTGGATGAGAATGGGGGAATTTGTGGGGACATCTGCAGTGGTGAATTCAGCTGGGTGGCGATTTTTTCTTCGTCAACTAACTTTTCCAGAGTATTATCAGACGGAAAAGGTTTGAACACGTTCGATAAGTGCTGAGCGAAACATTCAGCCTTCTCTTGATCAGTCTTAGCCCACTGTCCGGCGCACCTAATCGGAGGAACATGTTCCCTTGATCTCTTCAATCTTCTTGTAGCTCTCCAGAGTGAGTATTCATTTCCTGCTTGTGGAGTTATTTTGCTTACATAATTTTTAAAATTGTTAGAATTGTACTCTTGTAATAGTCTCTTTAGTTTTTGTGCAGCATTATTTAATTTATTTTTGTTTTCTGGGGTTCGGTTATTTTGCCAGATTCGTCTTAATCTTTTGAGCAATTTGTTCCTTGATGAATAGTGGGTAATTAACAGTTTTGTAGCAATGCTGAATTTTAGGAGTTGAATTTCGAGATGCCTCTTGGATACATTCAGTAATATATTCTACAGCATAATCTATATCGTCGTTAGTCTTTAATGGTATATTGGCTGAAATATTTTTGTTTAACCAATGTTGAAATGCATTCCAATTTGTATGTATATTAGTCAGGACAGGACTTGTAATGTTTTCGATGATACCCGCTCCAAACGTCATGATCTCAGGAGAGTGGTCAGAGCTCAGATCTAAACATTGTTCAACTTTGATGTTCGATTGTGTTATACCTTTGCTGATAAATATATCTAGTACGTCAGGAATTTTATTCATGTCTGTCGGCCAATATGTTGGTTTCCCACTGGATAGCGCACTATAAGCCTCTTCCATGACAGCTTCAAGAAGTACTTTTCCTCTAGGTGAGTTTAAACGGGAACCCCAGTGCTGATGTTTCGCGTTAAAATCGCCTCCTGCTATGAATCTTGTTCCTAGTTGGCGAAAGAATTTCAGGAAGTCTTCTTTTATTATTCGATGTTTTGGTGGACAGTATATTGCTGATACTGTAACAGTACCAAAGCTATCTTCAATCTGCACAGAGGTTGCTTGTAGATGACTTTCTTTAAACTCACAAAGAATGTTATATTTAATTGTGTTTTTTATTATAATAGCTGTGCCTCCATGTGCCGTGCCGTCTGGGTGTCTAGTGGAGAACACATCGTATTTAGGTATGCGTAAATGAGATTTTTCAGTAAAATATGTTTCTGATATTAGCATTATATCTATTCTTTCAGTTATTAGGAAGGTGCATAATTCTTGGCGATGCTGCGCCAATCCGTTGGCGTTCCAAGTTGCAATTCTATATGCATTTAGTCTCATTATTTGGAAAGCATTTTTGACATTTTTGACATTAGATTTATTAACATGCTAATTTGCTCTGATTGTTTCTTAAATAGTTGTTCAAACCTTTCAAATGATTGTTGAATCATAAATACTAGTTCATTAGTGGATGACTGTTGTGCTTCTCTAATATTTTGGTTGTTACAGTATTTAACAGCTCGTGAGTAATTGCTTCTGTTTGCAAAACATGTTTGAATTTCAGGGTTACCTATAGCTGGAAAGTCTTCATTCGTTGGCAGTTGCTGCTGTTGTTTACGTTGATGATGAAAATATTGTTGATGTTGGCTGCGATCAGAATGTTGAATTCTGTTCCATTGATATTTACTATCCGACCGGTTGAATTTCAAAGCATATTCACGTTGATAAGCTGAGTAGCCTTTGTAGTTAGCAGGGTGATCTTCACCGCACAGAACACATTCAGTTTTGTGGATTTGTCCTTTTTTGAGCACTGTTTTGTAGAGTGATTTCCCGCACATTTGACACAACGAGGGGGAAGAAAACAATACTTGCTTGTATGATGAAAATCTATAATAA
>BLKR01006074.1:0-65559 GCA_011170035.1 Teleogryllus occipitalis | reverse complement strand
ACTGCATATAGGAATACGATTTATCCACTTTTTCGTTCCAAGAGTCGGTAATAATACTTTCTCAGACGAAAAATTACTGTCTTTTCCCGCAACATTACAATACTCCGTATTAACTGCAGGAGCTGTACTGCTCGTGAGCGATTTATTTATGGAGGGCGAGAAATTAGAAAGAATAAAAGATAATTTACTTAATGATTTGAATTGTTTATTAAACAATCCATTGGAATACTTTTCTTAACATTTTTATATTTCATTACAAAATTATATTTCACTGTCGTCAATCTGATTAATAAATCATAACAATTTTTATGTGGTTCTGGAAGGATAAAAATTCACAGCATTTAACCATTAGATGCGTTAAAACTCCAAACACATATTTCTTCTATAATTCTTCTAGAATTTTAGAAGAATCGTCTAAAAGTAGTAAGTCTGAGCGGCTCCAATAATATATCACACATTTATATGTACATTTTAATCTTCAAGATATTCAAGTAGACTAAATTACAAATTACCTCTTTTAGGACGAAAGTGTAAAAGCAGAACGTGTATCGTATTCCTTATCCTCACATCTCACAGTACTTGTTGTAAAGAGTTTGAATACTATTTTTTCAATGCCTCCTATCGAAACATCGCTTGCCCAACTCCTCTTGGAAGTTTTGGATTCAGTGGTTGCAATTTCGTTATCTGTATCAAATTAAGAAGTTGGTGTTCAAGACAGAAGAACAGCTGTGTTTGCGTCCTCGATTTCAAACAAAGGATGTGTTATGTAACAATGTTCAGTCCAAAATGTTTGGGGCGAGGAGAATAAAATGGAAGTCTGGCGAAACGTGCACTATTGAATGGAGCTTACTCAACACTATTCTTATAAATAAGATAAAACCAACTAATGTAATACAAAATAATTGCTGTAAGAAACAATTGTCAAATAAATACTTTTAAAGGGCTCTAACAATTTCCGTTTAATGTAATGGGAGTAAGCGATTTACGGATGAAATTGGTACCAAAGAGGCAATAGCAACGCAGCACAAAAAGTATTTATAAGGCCATCATCATTTCTTAGGTCGTTTTATTATTTTTATTACATTTATATTTTTATTTACATTTTATTATGCACTACAGTTGTGTATATATCACTGGGCATTACAAAAATGCAGTAATAGCATATTATGCAATTAGTTTATAATGTCCTTTTTTGCACGAATAAGAAAATATTACCGAACGAACGACGTTAGTGGTGAGTTCGGTAATAATTTCTTGTGAGTGCAAAAAAGTAACATTATAAACGAGTTGCATACGCTATTTTTTGTATAACAGTATAATAAAAATTTAAGGAAGCGAAGCCAATTTGAATGTTAAGTTGTAATCTCGGATTCATGTTATGACGTCATGAGTGCTACCCAAGCCACTAATTTGTTTACAAATGGGAGTTAGGTTGAAAGTTACGTTTCAAACATTATGGATGCTTTGCCGAAAGAAATTTTGGAAGAAGCTGCAAAAGCAGAAAATGCTGGATGGATGAAAAATATGCAAATTTTGTATGCGAGGCTGTTGCTCTTTCCCATGGTGGAAATACCATGGTCTTTCCATGCTCTTTCCATGCTCTTTCCTATCTGTTGGAGTAGGTTGGTTAAGTTACTACAATGCACATGCTGGAATAAAATCATTAATTATGATGCATGATTCTTTAAACATTGAGTCCAGTAAACATAAAGCGTCTACCTTATGGTGCAAACATTCAAAATTAAAGGCAATGTGTATATGTGTTCGTTTAAGAGGACATCCGTGACGTTTTTCGCCGATAATGGTGGTGATATTACTGCACTTAGATGTCACGGAGGGTGGCGATCTTCAAATGTAGCTGAATGTTACATTGGAGAATCAGTGAATAATAAGATTTTCATCGCAACAAGACATTGGTTAGTGCAGAAACTAAAGGAAAAATATGCACTTGGAATTAAATTCTTCTGGAGTGTCTTTGACAAAATTATCCAACTGTACTATTAATATTCATTTTCATTAAAAATAATTAAATGTTCTTTGTTATTATTGTTAAATATTACCGAATAACAGCAACATGTAATTGTTATAAGTTAATAAATTCGATTTTGAAAGTGCAAGTTTTTTCACAATGTATTTGATTTTACTGCGAACACAGAATCTATTTACATGGTATCACTGCCTTCTTTATACTCCATAACTGATAATAAATGGGGGTTGTGACTATTATGTCAGTGATGACTCATATTTCGTTCAGAAATAGCGATGACGTAATGATTCGTGCCATAATATGCCATATTATGAACAATTTTGCTCATGGAAAAGGCTTATTTGTAATGCTGGTACACAAAAAACAATAGGACAGTACACTAATTACTAGATGGGATTACTCTTGACATAATACTGTAAGTGTGGATGCAGAACAGTACAAGGTGGCAAAAATTACGAACAAATTTTGATTCTCTGATAAATATTTTTTTCTGTGGAATATTATAAAAAATGTCAGTTTTAACCATATTTTAAAGTTGTCCACCGACTTCAACGTTACCTTTCTGGTATTCTCGGATCTCGTTTTTAACGGATCATTTTCACCTTCTCAGGTTTACAAAACTGCACTCAAGACATGGTCAACCACGAACTCATAATCTGAGAAAAAAGTAAAAACGCAGACACTGGTGGGTTTGTAAGTTTGTGAGCGTTTTATCCGACGGGTTGTGGACACAGTCGCTCATGTTTACGCGTTCGGGTGAAACTGTCTCGTATCTAGTAATGGCAAAATTTACCGAAACATCGATGTTTCGATACATCGCTGAAGGGTTTTCGATGTCGATGAAACCATCGATGTTTAAAACATTTATGTTTTAATTATAGACTAATAAACATGCTATTTTCCTATCCATTTTTAATTACAGTACGTAAAAGGGATAATTTTATTGTTTGGTTAGCAGCGTGTTAGTAGTATATAAAAAAAATATTATGGAATGTACAGAATAAAATTAAAAATAAAGAGCATCGTGTTTTGTTATCGATTTCGGGCTTCACTGCCGATTCAGGCAGTGACATGCCTGCCGATAACATACATTCGTAACTCTAGAAGCTCCCAAACTTCCTCAGATTGCACAGACGAAATGTGCAGCGTGATAAAGAGGATGACTCAAAACAACGATATTGCTGTCGACAGCGTGCTTAACCCTATTTGTTAAAAAATATTTAAAAAAATTAAAAATTAAAAACCATCGATGGTTTTGCAACTAAATTTCGATGTGAAGAAAACATCGAAAGTAAATTGTCGATGTTAATATCGATGTTAATATATCGATGTTTCTGGTGGAAAACATCGTTGTTTTAAAAACATCGATTTTTTGCCATCCCTACTCTTATCTCGAACGCGTATGTCACTCTAAAGATCTAGAGGTTGGAGTTTAAGAGGAGAGGGAGCTTAGAGATAGGGAACATCACTTCCTATACTTGTTTTTTTTTAATACGGCATCTCAAGATCATGCGCGAAAGAGGGAGAGGGAACACAGACCCTAATGGGGAGCTGCAACGTCACTATAGCTTCGACTTTTAAGGCTTCCTATTGGAGTTTGCCTTCCCTCTCCCTCTTTCGCGTGTGACCCTGAGATGCCACGTTAAAAAATCCAAGTATAGGTCATTTGTCCTGTATGAACGATTCATGTTGTATCCCTGGAAGTGGCACCGTCCCTCCTCCACTGGGACGTGAGATCCAGCGCAGGCCGTCACGTCTGCTCGCGGGTTTCCTCTCCTCCCTCGGCGAATCACCGCCCCAACTTTCCGGCTTAGGTGTCTCAGGGCACCAATTGATATCACTGCAGTGCCTCTGACCGAGGGATCCTGTGGTTTCGATCTCCACGATGGTAGGATTTTCGACACTAGCTAGATTGCTAGGTTGAGTTCAGCCGCAGCCTGGAGAAGAAATCTGGCGGCCGGTTGATCAGTTCGGTTGTTTTCCCTGCTTTATCCGATGAACACAAACCCGAATGCAAGAGCAGTACCCGAACATACTGGTCGCGGACCGCTCACGATCTTTCCTTCTTCTGCCTTGTCCTATTCGCACCCTTTACTTACGCACACGCGCACTACACTACCGCATATTCCGTGAGCCCAGTCGGGAGCTTAGAGCTTATCCCGGCCGGGGCAGTGACCCGCTGAAGGAAGGTCCGCTGCCCGATTGTTAAGGAACCGCTCCAGCATTCGCGTGGTACTGATAAGACAAACCACGGAAGTCTACCAATTAGAGAAGTTGTCCCCTATAATTCTCCGTCAGACAGTGATCGTTCATTCAACCCAACTATGTAGTCAGTGTTGAAAATTCGTCGGACTCTAAGGCGGCAGTCACAATGGAACAGATTTTGGCCGAAACTTTGGACGGCCAATTGCTTTTGTCGAACAGACAAAACCAAGCGAAACAGATCTTCGTCCGATAGACGATGTTTCAGACCTGTTGGAAGAGGTCATTCCGTCGGTCCTCCACCTGTCGGAAGAGGACACTATGACCATTTCCGCTCACCAGCAGTTGTTGGAACGAATCCGGCATATCGAACGAAAACGTTCGACGTTGGCGTACCAACATTTTGGCCAAAATCGCTTCCACTGTGACTGCTGCCGGCTTCACAATGGCTTCACAATGGAGCCGATTTAGGCTGAAATTTTTGTCGGCCAACGTTGGATGGACAAAACCAAACGAATCGGATATTCGTTCGACAGCCGATATTTTCGGACGCCGACTGAACAGGTCGTTTGGCTTTACTGTGCGAAACAATATTTGCTTTGACCTTTTTCGTTTACCACCGCTTGTTTGAACACTTCGGACGCAAACGTCCGACGTCAGCCGACCGAAATGTCGGCGAGAACCGGCTTCACTGTGACCGCCACATCGATAATGCGGCAGAGGCAAGTATCATGTTGCGCCCACTGTGCGGCACCACCACCTGTCGTTGCGCTTCTGTTAATTCCCGCAATGCCTTCGGCCAGGCACCGCACCGCACAAAGCCTCAATGAAAGGCCGGCCGGCCGCCGCCGCGCGCCTGTCCATTGTCTGCGACGTGCTTCGTTTGCCTCTTCTCCAAAGCCCTCACTCAAAATCCAAGTTCAAGGGACACTTTCACGCGAGTTTGCTCGTTTTTTTCTTCCTTCACTTTGTTTCGCTGAGATAGTGCGTGAAGGAGGTACTTGGAGGGTTTAACGAAGCGAAAGTGTCGACGAAATAGCTTTGGTCGTCAAGGAGTTGGGAAGAACTAATTTCTTCAATTTATCTATTTCTCAGTTGTTTTTTATCGAAATCGACTTTTTATTTTTAAGGATCAATAGCATACTGGGAGACACAAACACGGCTGTATTAATTAGTTCATTAATGAGCTCTATAACTTTTTGCATTAACAAAAATTAACATTGAATAGTCATAAGTTGTTCTATGAATTTTTTAATTGTAAAAGACAAGACCATGTTATTTAACAAGCAAATATATAAAGAACCATAAGAAATATGTTTTATTACATATGAAGTATATTATAATAAAAGACAAACGATTATAGTATCATAGTAAATTGTGAAAATATTTGTACATAAGCATATGTATAAAATACATTTACACATTATACATTAATATAAACAATGTACCCATGCATCGAATCTTGGACAAAATAAATAGATTCCTAGCATTACAAATAAAACGAAGATAGAATGTTAACTATATCAAATAAAATTCACTCAAATCCAAAGGTCAGAGATCACGAAGTCTTCATATAATGACGTGAAACGCAGACGTGGTTAAGCTGAGTATATAGTAAAAATGAACATAAAAAACAAAAATTTATGTTGGAAATCAAGGTAGCAAAATTAGCTTACTCACTAGGCAAACATAGCCATAGAGGAGATGATTATTATGATGCATCGTATAACTTCATCTCAGTCTCATCTTCATTAGTGATAATTCTATCATGAATGTCTAAAATGAAGGTAATAAAAGAAAATAAATTATCTTTCCACTTGAAACTCCAGTACATTACTATGAAGAATTCAATCACGGGTAGGTTCCGAAAGTTTTCGCAGCGACAAGAGAAAACACACAAGAGGAAACAATTGTAAAATACTGAATGAGGCAAAGTACATACAACTCTTTCCTTAAGAAAAAAATTGAAAAATTAATTGACAACATACGTTATTAATTTGCTTATTTAAATTCTTATCAATAAATGTCCTTTATTGGATATTATTTCCATGTTTCTCTCCAAAGTTCACTTCAAAAACCTAAAATAAAGAATTTTATTCATAATCATTTAATAATTGAAGTGGAAATTCCTCTGTCACACTAATATCTGCTCAGAAAGGCATATTTTGCCTTTTTTTACTATCCAAACCAGACAGGTAATAATCATATATGTCACGCGAGGCAATGGAGGGTCGCAAAGATTTTGACTCCTTTAGAGCCCACCATGCTAATTTGGAATACAAACTTTAACATATGGAAACGATTAATTTCGTTCAAAATGTTGGGTGCTTTATATATCACTTCAGTTGAAGAGCGTCATCAGAATCGCCGAGCAAAGCAGACTCAAGATCCACATGGCTCCCACCATGCCGACAGCAAGACAGCTTACGTCGATGATTATGTTGGAAGGGATCAGGCAGCAGAAAGGGGAATGGAGGGTAACATTCAGATGTCATCAAGCCCGCGAACAAATAAAAAAACTAGTGTCCAGAAACGTAATGGCAGGAGATCGGGAAAATAAGGCGCCATGATTCGCGACTCCCAAATGTCCTCTGTACTACTCGCAAATTACAAACTGCAGCAAGTCATCATTAACTCTTCCTTCCTCCCCACTCTCCCAGCGGCAAATTCTTTACTACAAACCAACAAATGGAACGGATCTCCGACGAGACCAACGAACACATTTGGGAAACAGCCTTCGACGTTTCCAGCCGAGGGTTAAGTTACCGGTCGGCGGCGGCACGTATCAACCCCACGCGAGGCGGCGGCATCCCTTCAAAAGCCTCCCCCGCGTCGACGGAACGACTTGGACAGGAGGCCGCGGCGGGGCGCCGCAGCATCGACGGAGACATCGGCGCCGGAGGCTTCCGGGATCAATAAGGCGCCGGCGAGGCGCCCTCGCGAACACTTCCGGCGCGCAGCCGGAAGCGACGGGAGGGCGGCCGGTGGGTCGACAGCGTCCCACGCGCTGCGCGCCGCGGCGACGGCC
Source organism: Teleogryllus occipitalis (assembly GCA_011170035.1). NCBI lineage: Eukaryota > Metazoa > Arthropoda > Insecta > Orthoptera > Gryllidae > Teleogryllus > Teleogryllus occipitalis. Next base: position 58,342 of record BLKR01006074.1, on the reverse strand, counting down.
GGCCCGCCTGCGTTGCAAAAAGCGGGGCTGCGCGGGCCACGCGGATCTTTTTGTGGCAGCGGCGCCGCCATCTGCAGCGGCGGTGGCTTCAAAGGGTGGCCGCCGCGGCCGCCGGGCCCCGCCGCTCGCAGCGCTGGCGCCGAGGACTCCGGGCGACCGGCAGTGGGATGCGGATGGTTCTGGAACATACTGGCAGTTCATATGCTGTGGGTATTTGGCGTAGAGAATATGATTTATTCACGTAAATGTTCACCTTCTTCTTCTTCTTCTTCTTCTTCTTCTTCTTCTTCTTCCTCTTCTTCTTCTTCTTCTTCTTCTTATTATTATCATCATTATTATTATCCTTATTATTATTATCATTATTATTATTATTATTATTATTATTATTATTATTATTATTATTAATAATTGATGTCACTGCATTGTCTCTGACAGGGAGGTACTAGGGTTCGAATCCCGACGTTGGCAGGATTTTCGACACTACCTTCATCTAGGTGGAATTCAGTCGCTGTCTGGAGGAGAATTCTAGCGCTGACTGTTCTGAAAGGTAGTTTTCCGTGGTTTCTCCGATCAACAACGCCACATAAATGCTTGAGCGGTACTTACCCTAACAAACGGGCTACGGAGCGCGCGCGGTCTTTCCTTTCCCTTCTATATTCTATCTTCAACCCTTACTTACATAATTGCGTGCACTATACTACCACACATGCCGAGAGTTCGGTCGGGAGCTTAGAGATAGTCCGTCTGGAGCGATGCCCTGCTGATTGGAGATACCTGGTTGGGAAAAAACCCGCAAGTTGACGGGTAGCTCAGCACCGGATCCCTCTATTTAGCGGAGGAATATCACCCCATTTCTCGCGAGAAAAAAACAAGTATTACACTTACGGGATTAATAATCTTAGCCGTTGACGCGCTCGGAATCACTAATCAATCAAATTTTTCTTCTTATTCTTCTGTAATATAGACGATTTATTTAGTCGTTCACCTTTCCCTTCTTTATAGCTACAACAACTTGGCAACAACGTCAAATCCCCCTCCCAATACTCAATCACACTTGGAATGTTGCTACTAGCTTGCAGAAAAGGGTAGACGCGGGAGTGAATAGATAGGAAGCCTAGAAAATTATCTTGAATCGCCTAAATTTGTCTCTACTATGGTACCGACTGGTAATCGTGATGCTAGCACTCAATGTGCAAAACACGTTACTTGACTTCCTTCGGAATTTTAGAAGTGATGAATGAGATAAATTTATGAGTTTATTTTCCTAACATACCAGAATCAGGTGAAAATATCCAAAGTGTGTTATAATGCCTCAAAAGTTTGCCTCGTGTTGATAAGCTTCAGCATGATACCAGAAGAACTATCGTTTACACTTGTGTTTGCGTGGAATATCGAAAATTGCATGTATTTTTTTCTCCGCATTTGCACGAACGGACTCGTCTCGTTCACAACGCCGCTCTAGCGGTGTACTCCTTAATTAAATCTACACAAGGATGAAATGATGATAGAATTTTGCTTCACTATTAATAATAATAACCGACTGAATTTAGCTCCTAATCACCATTTCCGCGTTTCTGTTCGAATCGGGATTCCAAGAGTGCGAATCCCGACAGTGGTGGCATTGCAACACTAGACAGCGGCTGGATTCGGCCTAGCTGTATAGGTAGAGGAAAATTCTAGCGATGAGCCGCTCTGAGCGGTAGTTTTTCATGGATTCTCCGAACAATGCCACGTGAATGTCGGAGCAGTGCCCTAACAAACGGTTCACGCACAGTGCGCGATCTTTCGTTCCTTTTTTTCCCCCTAGGGCTTTTATCCAGCCGACAGCCGGTTGCCCTTTACGTCCCGAAGGGACGCATATTCGACCATACACTAGACAAACACTTGCGGGCTCCTCTGATCTGGGGTCAGCAGAACGCGAGGCCCTCCGCGACAACACACACACAAAGTCAAGGGACAAACAGCCATGCGCAAGGCGGGACTCGAACCCGCGACCCTTCGGACCGAAGCGCTGAGTCGGTACTCGCTCTTAGCCACCTCGGCCATCCAGGTTGGCCGATCTTTCGTTCCTCCTAGTCACTAATGAGACTAATGATCAAAGCTGTTGCCTGCTCGGAAACAACAATTAATCAATCAATCCACGATTAATAATTCCTCTTAATATTATTCCGTTGTATCAACATAACGTTAGGAAACAGAGAATCGGAAAGCCACTCTTGAACTGCCGGCGTCTATTAAATAATTACCAGTCCGCTGTCCGTTAATAGTGATGTCAAGAAATGAGTTGTTGCTGAAGGTGACATGAGTCACTTATAGTAACTCCTATTGCAAAAAAAAAGTATTTATTATTTATATGCGTTTTTCGGACAAGAAGGTGATTTTACAAAGAGTATTGAACAACAAATGGCTGATATTACAAATATCAGACTTGGTTGTTCTTATTTCCTCTAAATCTACCCAATGATGTTAATGACTATTGTCAGCTATGTTAGAATGTTTAAGTATCCAACTGACCATTCGTAGTCCGAAAACGTCTAGGTATAAGTCCTGACTGTGCACCGCGGTGGCACGATTTCCAACACCCGCTTAGTCACTGAGACGAGTGCGAGCACTGTGTGGGTGATAATTCCAGAAGCCGGCTCCTCTCTTCGGTTACTTTCCATCATTTCTATGATCATTTCCTGATGAATGCCAGAGCAGTGCCGTAAGTAACGGACTTCGTTCTGGACAAATAACGGCCCCGCACGGGGGGGGGGTAATCAAGGTGACGTAGGTTCCGGCGACATCTGGTGGAGAGTTATAGACGACCCTGAGTTTCACGGCGAAATTCACGTCGTTAGATTCGAGGTGGAGGCAGTGAGTAGCCCGGAAACCCACCAGTAAGGACCCTGGTCAGTCGACCTATGGGCAGGATTGGGCGAAGGACGTTCTTCGGAACGCCTCAGATTCCACATATAGAAGTTCGATGGGGTAAAGATATCCCCCTGTCGGTTGGCCTACATTCTGGCGTCATTAGCTTCAAAGAGGAAGAAGTGAGGACACGGGAAGGGAGCCCCATGCCGCCCGGACCTTAGTTCGGGCGGCCCCTGGTGGGTTCTCGGCTTCGTCGTAATAGTGGCCCGATACTCTGGGCAAAGAGGAGGGACTTGTCCCGGCGCATGTGAGTGGCGCATCGTTTAGATCACTGTACTAGCCTGTATAGCTATGAGCTGTGAGGTGGTTGAGCGGTCCCAACCCAGGCATTGTATGGGGCGGTTGCCCTTGCGGGCAATCTGCGTTCCGGTGGGATCCGGATACCAGCCAGTCGTCGTACCTGTGCGGCGACGTGTGGTGCGGATAAAGGCATGAAGACCTAGGTGCTCTCCCCGAGGACTTGTGCCCCCTGGTAGAACAAAGTCATTGTGTAGGGTTGTAGCACACCCAGTGTCAACACAGGATAAATAAAGGACCGATGCCTATACTCATGTTGATTCCCCATAGGTCAAGAATATCTTTGAGAAGCGTCGAAGATAGTGTTCCCAGAGTCACCGCAAATGTCTCATGCTGGGAATCAAAGTAATATACTTTTAAATAAGTAAATAATAAGTATACGTTCAAAGTGCAGGAAAATAATAAAAATAAATGTTATTGAAAGTAATAAAAGAAACAAACGCACCGACTGACAGACGAACTCACCAAATTACTGATGTTAGTAACATGAAATTAGGAAGATACGTTCCCATTACGAATTCTGTAACCACTAAGAAAGAAGCTGTAAAATCTCGTCCTCTGAAGGTTTTTTTCGTTTGTTTATTGGGATGAAGTAAGACTTTTTGCTTTTCCGCAGTGTGTGGAGGTATTATGGATTGCGGCGCAGAGATGCCAAGGGGAAAGGCGGGTGAGGCATGTTCGCATGGAAAGCGCTTCGAAAGGGGGGGGGGGTAAATCGGGGACGGGGAGGGAAAGGGCGGGGCGGAGGAGGGAGGGTGGAATGTGAGGGAATGGTGAGGCGGGCTGCAACGGGGCGTGGTGAAAATACAACAACAAATATTCCATTTGATACTGTAGAAATATTTGGAGGTGTTATTTTATTAGTGGTACAACTCCACTTTTTTGAGAAATTGAGTTAATTCCATTTTCAGGTCCGCACAAGTGTTATACATTTATTCTGAAAGTGATAGAACTGCACGTTCTTTCTGTGGATGACACAGCGCATCACAATAAAAGTGAATCACAGGGAATTGCAATCTATTTATTTTGACAGAAGTACAACTCTAGTGGTACGGCTACGTGGTTTTCTATAAGTCTCGTGATGAGTTATTTTTGAGATATTTATAGCGTCTGCAATGATATTATGATAAAAAGATTGATCCAGATTTGGTAATAGGAACTACAAAACTAATTAGTTATATCGCACATTTTTTATTTAACACAGAAATTAAACTTAATGGGCTGTGTGTTAAAAGATCTACAAAAGTCTGTAACAGAAAGGAAGAAAATGAACAAAATGATGTCTGTAACTGGTTAAAAATTAAATGAATTAGATTTGTCAAACAGGAGTCTTCTATAATTATGTAGAAGCCGGGCTTGATTTCTGGCGGAACGCGACGAAACTGCGTTCCGGTTCCTCGGGAATAATTATTAAATTATATTATTAATATATCACTATTTCTACTAAATTAGTAATTAATTTGGGGCGCGTTCTGGGACCTAAAATTTTATAAATCAAGAATTATGTACAAGTAATCCTTAAATCAAGACTTTGGTTTCTACACATTAAGCTTAACTTCACACAAACCACTAGAGGATGAGGAAGAACTAAGGTTTTCAAAAACTTAAATATCCCTCTTCTTCTCACAGCAAACGAAGGTTAATGAGGAAAAATAGGATATGTTTGATTTGTTTCCACTAATTTCAAGCGTTAATAACACTTATTTTACTAATCTGCTGGTAGGAACAGGACGATTTCAAGAAGATAAAGAAAACTGAATATGCCTCAACAATAACATTAAATTAATATTTAATCTCTTTTAATTAATCGATATTTTCTTCATTTCTAGCTTTTCTTAGAACGATTTCTACCAATTTGGCCCACCAACCTCATTTTTATGGTGGTATAACTTCTTTACACCCCCAATATTCCGAGAAGCATACAGTATGCTTATTCATATTATCTTCAGATGAACAAGTAAATATCTTATAAGAGAAAAACACCATTTTTGTCTAGCTCCATCCCCAATTTTTTTTTGTAATCATTTAACTTTACAGCTCAATATCTCGGAATGAGTGTCAATGGAGATGTACCACTATTAAAATAACGCCTCTAATTAACTTCTTTTCCGGGCTAATACATTGAAACCCAGGCACTACCGGGTTACTTCATTTAGCAAAACAAATAACTTCCCATGTGAGTGCCGATTCGTCGTTCTTCTGTTTCCCGAACAGCAGAGCGGAACTCTTCCCCTAGGAACGCGCTCTCGTCTGCCGTACCTGGAGCGGTGGCTCAGTGCGTCAACTGATGTCACTGCAGTGCCTCGAACCGGGATGTCCTAGGTTGGAGTCCCGATGGTGGCAGGTTTTCGACACTAGCTTTTCAGCTGGGACGAATCCAACTACTGTCTGGAGGAGAATTCTAGCGACAGGCTGCTCTCATCGATAGTTTTTTGTGGTTTCTCCGATCAACACCACGCGAATGCCGGAGCAGTACCCTAACAAACGGGCCACGGAACGCGCGCGCGATCTTTCCTTCCTCTTCCTTGTCCTATCCCCACCCCTTACACACACACACACTTGCACTAACATGCACTACACTACCACACATGCCGAAAGACCGGCCGGGGACTTACAACTGGTCCCGGCTGTGGCGGTGCATCGCTGGTGGGAGATACCTGGTTGGGGAAAACCTGTTTAGTCGCCGGTAGGTTTGCGCCGGATCCCGCCATCTAATGGGAGAAGATCACCGCCTCCTCCCGATGAAAAACATGTACTCTACTTACGGGACTAAAGACCTCAGTAGTTGACACGTCCGGAATCTCTAACAATCAATCTACCAAACGACGGAGCGCGCTCTCGTCTGCCGTCGCAGATCTTCCGCAGCGGCGCGGCGTGCGCGCTGCGCCGGGAGGCAAACCGCGCGGAACGGCTCCGGGGGCGCGCGGCCGGGGGTTCCGGGCGGGCGGCGTCTGTTCCGGGGCGGCGCGCGCGCGCTCGGAGGGCGCCGACGCTTCGTTAGGCAGATTGTGAGGGGGCTCCTCCAGCGCCCCCGCCGCGCTTCCACGGCGGTCTGCGCTTCTATTCTTCCGCGCCTTCTTCCAGATCAATGGGGTTTAAAAATAAATCGTAAACCATTTTACGAAAACTCATTTTAAAGCTTCAGTTTGTTAGATGGTTGTTAGTGATTCCACACACGTCGATTGCTCAGGTCATTAGTCCCATAAGCGTAGTGAATGTTTTTATTGCGGGAGTTGGAAGTGATATTTCCCCGATGAATGGCAAATTCCGGCGTCGACCTACCGTCAGATAACGGTTTTCCCACAACCAGGTATCTCCCAACTGCAGGGCATCGGCCCAGTCGTGACAAGCTCTAAGATCCCGACCGGTATTCTGCCAACGCTTGTGGTAGTGTAGTGCTTGATAGTGTAAATGTGTGTAAGTGATGGATGAAGATAGGATAAGGTAGAAGAAGGAAAGATCGCGCGCGGTCCGTGGTCCGTTTGTTAGTGTATTGCTCCGGCACTGGCCTGGTGTTGATCGAAGAATCTACGGAAAACTACCGATCAGAGCAGCCGACTGCTAGAATCCTCCTCCGGACTGCGACTGAATTCGACCTAGCTGACAAACTAGTGTCGAAAATCCTGCGATCATCATCGGGATTCGCACCTAGGACCTCCCAGTCCGAGGCATTGGAGTAACATCAATTGATGCCCTAAGCAAATTCCACCGTTTTAAACCTTCAGTGGTCACCTGGATTGCTATTATAACCACTGAGTCGTATTCATTTGCTTTTTACATGCGAGATTGACAAAGTTTTGGTGTTGAGTTTTCAGTTCGTTTCGTAGATATATTAATCTCATGATTCATCATTGCAAAATAAGAGTTAAGCGATTATTACTGCACTGGTGATAAACTCCGGATGTAGCTAGTACTACAATGGTAGTTCATGCGACCACTCGCGTGACAGTATCTGTCTGAGCAAGTCCACCGTTACTTTGTGGGTTTCGTGCGTTATGTGCGAGCTGGCGGTTTTGGATTTCAGCACTGATTGAATTGAGCAATCAGTATGAGTGAAAATGTAATATGTAAGCCGTTGGAAGTGTGAGGGAGAAGAATTCATTAATGTTTCGAAAGGTGATAATAACAGTGATAGTAGTAGGAAAATCACGGGATCGGTCAATTAATGGATTACACTAGTTTGCCAACGTTTCGGAATATTTTATTCCATCATCAGGGCTAACAACCAAAAAACACAATCACAATAAATACGGACAAACTCTTCTGAACAACAACATACAAAAAACATGAATGAACATACATGTGGAACAATTCTCAATGGTCAATCTCAATGTACAATGCTCAATGTACAATGGTCAATAACAGTGATGAATTACTAAAATCCATGTTAGTGAATGAGAGCCGAAAGTGAATGCTGAAAAGTATGAAATGGGTGATATCAAAAATAAATACTTTGTAGATATATGAGGCAGTAATTGGAGTATATTAGCGCTTTCGTTAACAACACGCACTCATGCGAATGCCATTGTTTTTTCTTCGGCGCTTTATAAACACCGCGCAAGAAATTGGAAGACTTACTCACAATATCCTACATCGTTTCAGGACGAGTTTTACGGTTCTTGTTACTGTCTACCTATGCGTACATAGAAAAGTTCAGAATTCGTTATGAGCGGAAATGTGATGTAAATTTTGCCGATGAAGAAGAACTCAGTACTTGATTCTCGGAATATTTGATCTTGCTGGCGTGTCAAAGTGTTCTGAAAACACACAATCGACATCTAGTAAGGTGTAATCCTGTGTAAGATGTTCATCTTATGCAACTACTGAAACACATACAGAGTACAGCCACAAAAGTTTTCAACCATTTTTGAAACTTGGTTTATTTATTGTACATTCTTCTTGTTTTAGTGCCATACTCTGATTAGTGCGTAGGCTAGTCTCTAGTAGTCCCTAGCGCCTTCTTGTGAGACTTATCCTGAGCAAGTATACCCAGGGTAGATTGCCATTGCTTTCCGTAGGGGCGCTAGTGCGCCAATTTTGACTTTTCATTTGAATATCTGATACCTCAGTCTTAGATACATTATCCGCAATCTTATCCAGTAATTCAAATCGAAATACTGATTGGTGTTGCTACAGGATTTAATTTTGCCAGGGTCGGTCAAGTGTCTTTCCTGGTCTCTGTTTTACATGCCGACAAGCGTCCGCATGCATGCTGTCGATTTTTGGCACCTCAAAAATTCCCCGGCTTCGGCTGGGTGTGAAAACGCGAACTTGGAATCAGTGGTCCGGAATGATGCCCTCTATACCGTCAAAACCGGTTATTGTACATTAAGCAAAATTATTCTAGTGTACAAAAGTAGAGAACATGGAACGAATCAAAAAATACGTGTCAACACCAAATTCATGGGTATATTTGTTTAAAAACAGAATACGTGCAATATCTTGTAGCATTTCGTTGCATTTGTAATTTATCAACATATTAATGAATAATATAAACTTTTGTGACTTATCACTCATTTAGATTATTATACTAGAATAATTATTAAAGAAAACATGATTTTGTTAATAAAAGAAAGTAAATAGTAAGTAATTGGACTATTATTGCAATCCAAGCGGCCACTCGCGTTACGATTACGAGCGCGGCCACTCAAGGGTGAAAATGAGGATTAGATTCCAAATTGATTGGAGCTAAACTTATTTGGCTATTTAATGGAAAAGTATTCAGATATTTCATCGCTACCTACATTATTTCAGGTTCACCTTTTGCGGTTCTCACACGCAACCAATGTTTCTAAAGACAGATAATTTCACTGAGACGTGAAGAATTGCACTTGTACTTTAAAAATATAAAGGATGTGTTTAAAAAACGCATCTAAATATTCATGCCAAATGCAACCCGCAACACTCGGTTGAATTTTTTAATCTATATCGTTAAATACCTTCTAAACGCGGCTTTTTAGGGGCTTAAAAAATTAAATTTTGAGGCAAATGGCTTTAAAGAAACGTTTCTCACGCTATATTCTATAGGGTGAGATCTTCTTGAACATTCTATCACATTTTTGCTGGCTCGACGCTTCTCGATTCTCCCTCACCTGTTCAGAGCCTGTAGAATACATAACTATATATGAAATGAAACTCTTTACTTGATATTCTACGCGATTGAATTACACGGGTGTACCTCTTTGCTTCGGTAATAACGTTAAATACGAATAATTTGTATTGACAAGGGTGTATTGTATTGTTATCAATTACGAGGAGACATAGAACTAGTGATGGAGGATAAGAGGGTTTTGTTGAAAATGATATACTACAGGCTTAATATAGATAAGGGACAATAGGGAAGAGGGTGAGGTTTAACATGCGAGAGTTCTCGTACGAGTATCCTTGTTGTCTATAACATCATTGGAATCCAATACTCATTTTCAATAATTGACAAAATCATTAAGAATAATAATTAATACCATTTTAAAGTTCATTAACTCATTTTCTTAACTTATACTTTTATTGCAACTTTTTCAAGTTACAGAACTTGATTATGAAGCACTTAAAAATATTGTAAGGAGAAAGAGTTTCCTCAAAGTAATGATTTAATGTAATATAATTTTTATAATATTAATAAAATATTTACATTCACTGAAGAATGTTCATTATTATTTATGATTATGAAACTTTATATCGCTACATTTTCAAATATTGTACTATGAGTAGATTGTCATTGTTGTATGCTCGTTGATTTATATTTGCTATCAAAATTATGAATTCATGTCTTCTAATAGTTGTACAAATGTTCTAATTCTGTTTCTAATTATTGTAACTGCCCTGTTAGAAAACTATCATCTTGCTTCTATGTATTAATCATCGAAAGTTTTTGAACGCATCTGTGATAGGAAATACAATCATCATGAAAGTGAGGAAAAATCAATGTCAGTTCTTAAATAAGAATTTTATTTGAATCTGTTGATTCACATAAACAAAAAATAAGCTTGAACTAGTTTTCTTCGATAATAGCCTGGTAATTTTCTTAAATGATTATATAACGTCAATACCTTTGATTTTTTCAAATATAATGAGTTCAATTAAATCTCGAACCTAAAAAGAAATAATTGAAAATGGTTTAATTGATATAGTACGTACCTTTAACCAACAAAACGCTAAACGTTACAGGAAGTGCACAATGAAATTAAACTCATCAATACCTACGTGGTATGTCGTTTTCTTAAGAAAACTAATTATTTGTTTTCCTTTCCGATTGAATGAAAGTTCTAGGGTAGATTTTATGACAGCAATTTGATATTTCTTGTACGGTTCGTAAAGGCTTGCCGCCGTCGTTTCACCAGAAAACACTTGTAGTTTGTAGATCTATCTCCCCAGACGGTTCGACTCCCCTGGACCTGCCGTCAAGCAGCATTGCAAAATGGAAATTCTTCTCGTTTTTGTCTCGAGAGCGTTCTTAACATAACGCGCACGGCACGCAGAGCGAGAGACGCTGGACTCGTTTCAGAGAGCGAACAGCGGACGGAGGTGGGAGCTGGTGCACAGCATGGCGGCCAGATGGTGTATCACGTGGACGAACTGGGGGCGAGGATGAATAAAATAGAGATCATGATAGATCTCTTTCAATCATTGTACGGGATGTCATATTTAAATGATTAAAACCCTCTAAATCCATGTATTCTGAACATCAAGAAATACATTTTTTTAAAAAGGAAAAGGTATATTTTTGAATAAAATAACGTTACTAATAGGTTAACTTTGAAGTGGTCACGTGAGGTTTGTACGACCGCAAGGTATTATTTATTTTTATCCATTACGGCAAATTAAATAACTACTGACGCTAACACCAAATTAAGTAACACATCTTATCAAGGAAATATCAGTTTCTTAATTTCTAAATTATTTCAATGCCTTAGTTTGAGTAAAAAAATATTTATTGCAGTGAAGTTTATTTTGAAATATAAAAGTTAAGTCACATGAGAATTGTACACCTATGATGGAGAAAATATTCACATTACGGTCACACACGGCCACATTACTAACCTTTGATGTAGAGGAACCTTAAAAAATAAAAAGTCAACTGCTACACTGTCGATTATAGTTACAAATAATATCAGCAGTACGAATGCTACATAATGATAACCCTCATTTCACGTATTCAAAACTAAGCCATTAATATTTTCCCTTTGAAAAACTAATTGGAATGGGCTGAATACCGAAACGTTCCCACCTCTTAGTGTTGTCTCTCATAATAACTACTCAGATTTATTTTAAAAATCGCGTAACATCTTTAAAGATCTCCATTTGAATGAAGATACGCCGAAAATATCTAATATACCACGACATGAAAACGTTGGTCATACTTTCAAATCTGGAGGAGCAAGGATTCACACTGAAAATTAGATATGTATAGGATGTGGCTAAAGAAAATTTATTACATCTAAGTACAAACTCACTATAAATCAATAGAAAATCCCCAAAACATAGTTTCATATCTTTTAGTATTGAGTCTCGAACACTAATAAAATGAGTGCGGTTTACACAGTCTGGATCCATTCAATCACTAATCTCGGGAAACAAGAGTTCAGTGTTTCTGAAAATGTTATGGAAATGATTTATGTTTACCAAGATCTGTTCATGGACGTTGTAGGGAAATGTGGCAAAGAAATCCTGCTCTTCACCTTACGTTGAAACCGTCATGCGCCATATATAACCCCTAACTTTTTTCTGAAAGAACACATGTGTAAAGCGATTACTGGAAATTTCGCTTACATACAATCACAAATGTTTGTATTTATAGACAGTCTTCGAACTTACGAGAACTTCCTATTAGCTTGTGTAACAACCAACTTACACTCATATGTTTTCTCGAAGAGGAAATGTCGAATACTTTCTGTAGTTTGATTACAACTCATGCAATGAAATAATGAACAAATATTGCCATATAAGTGCTCATTCAATTAAGTTTATGATTTTATTAAAATTTACTGTTTCTACTTAAAAACGGTTAATAAATTCTAGTGATAAAACATCTTTGTCCTCTACCTTTTGTTTAAAGTAAAAATCATGAAATTTGGTTGTGTGGAAAGCTAAAACTTCTTCCTAAACGAAACGATTAATGTGTAAAATTAAAATTTTTGCAATTTTCTAAATTTCAGAGTTTTAAATGAAAAGCGGACATGTACCATACTTCCAAATGCACTTTCTTCTATTCGAGAAAAACATTTGAAACATTTTCCAGAAAATTTTAAAAATGCCTTAGGGGATCCATGTAAACTAACCAATAATTAAAATATCTTAATGATTCTCCAGCACGGCACAACTAGATAATACTCTTGACGTATTAATGAAGTTTCAGCTCTAAAGCTTCGAATATTACAGAGTTATGTGTAACATATCCATCCATTCATCCATTCAATATATATCCTGATTTTCGGTTTAAAAATTGCATGACATCTCCACCTGTATTAAACTTAACCATCTTTGAAACAGAACGAATAGACATTAATCCTGACGTGTGTGTTGAGTTACAGCTGAAGAAAAAATTAAACACGGAATTTACGGTCGAAAATTCGCGATAGTACTGTTGAGGTGATTCCAATTTTCTTCTATATCCTTTAGTACAAGGTACAACAACAATATATATATATATATATATATATATATATATATATATATATATATATTTGATGCCCAAAGAGTTTCTCGGGTTCTGGAGGTTTAAACATTCAAGAATAATCACAAAATACTTGTTTTCCACTGGCTTTCAAACATTTCAGGAATTAAAGTTATCACTAAGTTATTTATTTAAGAAACAATAATAATTTGAAAATGTTTGTTTATACATGTTTACGCTAGAAGTGTGTTCTAAAAATAATTGTATAAACTTCGACCGAAAAGTTATGGACCTACTGTTTTCCCGCACTAGACGGAGACTAACTAAATTGCTCTACGAGCCTTCGTACAAGAGCGTTAACCATTTATCCAATAACCATTTATTTCTTAGTCGTCATACAAAATAGAAGTGTATCAAGACTGAAAAGTAAGTGTTTTTCGGAAATATTTGTAGATTTTTATTTTTAATTTTTAAGCGTACCCGTCAAAGTATTTTCTAAGCACGGGCCTTCTTTTTTTAAGCATGAAGGACAAAAATGAAAAAATCCTTTACAAATTGTTAATACAGGAAATATATGGATGAATGGTATTTATATAATTAAGAACATATTACAAGAATATATTCATTATTTTAGCGTTTAGCATTTTTAAAGTTGAGCGCAAACAAAATCCATATGCCCAGTGTATTCTCACTTGATGAAGAATTGTTCTTAGTATTTTACGTTAATTATTGAATACCAAATGGAAGGCAAAAATTAAGTCAGTCCAACGTCGAAATTAACAATTTTCTGGAAGAGGTCTGATGGCGTTTCAATGGTAATCAGTGATGATGGCGTTGAAATTCAATTTTGCAATTCTATGTAGCAAGTTTTATAAATGAATCATCAGCTATTAATTTTCGACCAGCAGAACCTTAAAATGAAAGGCTAAAAAAAAGAGAAAAATGTTTTTCACCAAATCATACATTTGCAATAGGAAACCTCTTTTCTTGACGTATTTGAATGTAAACTGTGTACATACAATTGCATAGAATAGGCATGTGAAACCGCGCCCGCACGAGCTACTTGCCCGTCTGGGAAGCCCGGCGCTCCTGCGTGCACGGGCAACTTTCCTGACACACTCCCATTTCCCCTTCAAATACAGCAAGGGGTGTACACGCTCAAGCTGATGCGACGCCAGGCGGGGAAAAGTGGCTTTATTCGAAAATATATTTGCCAGATATTTTTCTATCAAACAACTGAGATTTTAAATTATAATTAATTCTTTACTATTTATTATTAGTATGCATGTTTATTTGCATTTTAAAGTCTGCCTTGTAGAAAGTTTTGCGAAGGGGCAGGAATATGTTTGAATGGCAAATTCTTTCATTGTTTTCGGTTTTTTTGTTGTTTTGTTAAATCATTCAGTTATTTGTTGTATAATATTGCAATAAACTGAAATAAATTTTAATAAATAACAATTATTACGTTAACAATTCTCACTTACGGTCGGACAGCTCTTTTAACAGTTATGAATCTTTGTTTAACCACCTGACCTGAACATAGAAAGTTATGCAGTTATTACACTCTTAAGCAAACACGATTACAAAATGAATAGACTTTCGATTCAAAATATTTAATATTTACTCTTAATTGAGAGTTTGATATCCGATTAATAGATTATGACATTTAATGAACAACTTCATTGCAGTAGAGGAGGAAATGGAAATTAATATACCTAATGGGGCAATAACTGTCAATTTTTCCAAGAGACTGTCGTGTTAAAAGGTATCTGTGACGTACCTCCATCTCGCAGAAATTTGTATAACCGTTACTTTTAAACCTCATGTCAGTTGCTCTGGAAGCCTGCAAACTCTAGTTAGCTAGTTACCTTGCTCCCTACCTTGAGATGTCTAGCACAGATAAGAAGATGATCGAAAATTATTGACTATTAGGGATGTAAATAAGTATTGTGGCTGAAAATGAACCAACTTATATCTTATCCAACCTCTCGAGAACAACCATTTCTATTTCTCGGTTGTAAAATAATTCTTCGCATCCTATAAAGCCATTCAAATGATCTTTTGGGGAGTCTTTTCTCATCCCTTCGCTGTACATGTCCATACCAAATGAGTTGTTTCTTTTCAATTTCCTCTAATATATCATGTTGCAGATTCATTATCTCCTTAACCCGTTCATTTCTAATTTTTTCCCTTCTAGATATTGTTGCCGCTCTTCTGAAGAAATTCATTTCCAGGGCTCTCAATTTTCTTTTTTGTTGTTCTGAAAGTTACCAATTTCTGTTCCATACAATACGACACTTTCAATCATAAATTTATATATTCTAATTTTCGCTTTCTTCTTATATTTGGATCCCAGATCACTGGATTTAGGGCTCCTAAAATTTTTCTTCCTTTCAAGAGTCGGGTTTCCGATTTCCTTTCCATAAAAACCGTGTTTCTCTATTGTTGTTCCCAAGTACTTTATGTCCTCTGCTGTTCTTATTATTTCTCCGATTTCCATAGTAAATACGTCATATGTATTGTCTAGTGTCCAGTATACTGTTTTTTCTTGGTTGAGGTTTAGTTCCCATTTCTCATACTCTTCTTTTATCTTCCTAGTCATGTATTCAATATCTTCCTGTTCTTGCGCCATCAGCACCTGATCATCAGCGAATTGTAGAGTATAGAGTGTTGTGTTATCATCAAGTTGTATTCCCATCCCAGCACATTTTCTTTTCCATACATGAAACACAGCATTAACATATATTTTAAGGAGGGTAGGTGACGAACAGCATCCTTGCCGAAGCTCTTTTGATGAAGGAAATGTTTGGGTCATCCGTTTTCCAACTTTCACTTTTCCCTTGTGATCTATTTACAATTCCTTCGCCGTATTTATTAAGATTTTATTTACAATACTATTATTCATAACTTCCCATAACTTAATGATTGGCACACTATAATAGGCCTTTGCTATATCAAGGAAAATCATATGAAGTTCTCTCCCTGTTTGCCATTTCTTTTGCATCCCCTGTGACATACAAAACAGGTTATCTATACAAGACCGACCCGCCCTAAAACCACTTTGTTCTTCTTCTTCGTACTCCTTGTATTCCTCTTCTGTTAATTCTCTTAACATTCTTCCATATACCTTACTAAGTGTGTTTGTCACTGCTATCCCTCCATAAGTTTCACACATGTCTTTCCTTCTTATATATTGGTGTTATATAAGCCATTTTCGAGTCTTATGGTATATCGCTTTTATTTATACACCTATTAATTAGCTTCGTCACTATCTGCACTAGCTTTGGTGTTCCATTCTTGATCAGTTCGCTTGAGATTTCTCCTAGACCCGGAGCCTTACCGCCTTTCATTTCTTTGATACATCTCTTAATCCTCTCTTCTATTACTGTAATTTCCCTGGCTGGAGATATTTTGTCCATCTCTGTAGTTCCAAGACAATCTGATTTCATTTTATTTAATAATTTTGTAAAATACTCTTCCCATTTACTTACAGATATACTTTGTATGCGAACTTTTTTCATTTGGGAAGATTTGACCTGTTTTATGAACTTTCAAATTTTAGTTTCACCTATGTACATTTCTATTTCTTGACATTTACGCTCCCATGATTGTTGTTTTTCTTTCTTATCATGTTTCTTACTGTATTTCGTTGAATTTTATATTCCTCCATACTTTCCGCTTTCTTGGTACTTAACCTCTATTTCTCGCTCCAAGTCTTGAGTAATCCTATAGCTGCTCCCTCTCTTTTTCTTAATTTACAGGTATTTCTCAAAGTGCTTCTTTAGCCGGTTGATGTAGACTATCTTTGAGGTGTTCATATCTCCTTATTGGATCCAACTATATCTTCATTCACTAAATTATACAATCTGTTTTGAAATAAATATCTTATACTGGGTTGTGATAGATCCTGTATATTATATTTTCTACTTTCACTATTTACATTTTGGTCTTCCTTGTGTTCTCTGATCTCCATTCCTTTGTGTCTTATAGATGCAAGCATAATTTTGGCTTTCACTAGATAATGGATCTACGTTCTGGGCCTCTGTGTGCTCTGACATCTATTACTTTACCAGTTAAATACTTTCTAGTGATTACGTAATCAATCACAGACCTCCTTCCTCTTACCTTATCTTTCCAAGTGAACAGACGCTTATCTTTGTGTTGGAAGTAACCGCTTCTAATTGTAAGTTCATGCTTACACCATTTCACCAGATTCACATAGTTGAATCAATCTTCTTCCATTCGAATTTTCCACCTCTTCTCCACGTTGACCAGCGACTTTTGACTCTCAGAGTTTCCCACTCTAGCATTAAAGTCGACCAATAAAATACATTCTCTATTTATCCAACATTCACTGATTACTCCATCTATTTTTCAATAAAATTCCTCTAAAATACTAGTATCTTCATTTTCATTCGGCGTATACATTCCAAGAATCGTCATTTTGTATCTAAAATGTTCTAAATTTACTTTAATCAGCCTCTCGTGTATAGATTCCCAACTTTTAATATGGTTTCTGTACTTATTTTTTTATGACTATGGAAATCACTTTACTATCCCTTCTGATCTTTTGGTACTCCGCTCCATATATGAACATATACCCGAGCCCTTTTTCTTTGTTTCACTTAAACTTGCAATATCCATATTTAAATCTTGAAGTTCCTTAATTACCTCATGTACCTTATTTCCCAGACCTTGAGTATTCCATGTTCCAATATTCATTATCTATTTCCTTTGCCTAGTTTGTCTCCGGTTGCCGTCCGTTTTCTCACGATTAGGCCTTTTAGCATTTATCGCTTTTTACATGGTCGATGAGGAACTGGCCCATCGTCCCCACTCCCTACTAGGAAGACCAGGATTTTTTAGGGTTTACTCCCCTTGAAGACTGGCTTTGAGCTCCTCCTGCCCAGATCTCTTTAGGAATCTCCTAGTTCCGTTGGCGAGATCATACCCGTTTGCTTCATCCCTAGGTAGACATTTTGGCTAGGATTTTTGCCTCAATCTTCGAGGCCATCTTCGTCGTTTCAAGATCCCATTCAGAGCACTGTACCAGATGTTCTCTTCTTGCGCCCCAGTCCTCTTCTGGAGTACTTCTTCGCCTGACCCCTCCCCTTCGACCTGTCCAGCAAGGGAGTCCCTATCAGTAGCTACGCTACCGCTCCCAGGATCACGGGGATACTCAAGCTCCATCACCAATGTCCCAACGTCAAGGTCGCGAACTCCTAGGTGGAGATAAATTTTTCTTCGGGATAAATAATATATGTAGGTAAACTAAACCGTTGTGATAACAAATACGTGTTGTAAATATAACGAGCTTTTTTAGTAGCACGACATTTTTGTAGCGCTGGTTAAGTGTGAGAAACTTGTTCATTACTGAGTGCGATGCTGAATGACTTTGATGCTAAAGTAACATTTATTGCTATGAAAATGAATGGTGTAAAAAGAATTCAAATACATAGATTGAATGCTGCCGAACCATTAAAAATCTGGGTATGCATAAATGGTAAGTTTTAATTATACTATTAGTTTCATCAAATGAGTATATTCTATAATCGTAACATTTACATATAGTGGTTCCAAGAGAGTTCGAGTCTCATTAGAGACCCTGGGGGAAGGTGAGCTCCAGTACGTAGATACTAAGGCTATGGATTCTAAATCCGCGCAAAAATGAATGTTGTCGTGGTAGTTTTGGTGTGTTCGTGGCGTTGGGGCATTGTCCTGCTTTATATCTATACACTAATCCTTCCATAACCTCTTGGCTTGAGAGGGAGCTACGTTCATTCCCTGCGTGTAATTGGGGAATTGGATCCCGACACCCAGAACAGTGGTACAAACAGCGGAATTGGGCTAAGGGTTATCCAACTCAAGTAGAGAGCGAAGATAGTTCCATGGAATGTTCAGGAAATGTCAAGGTTTTCTTTACTGGGAATAACCCCAGAGGAGCTATAGATACCGCGAGATGCTCTGACAGATCTTCTAGTCTTCGATAGATAGCTGCTGGAAAGACGGTGCTGTAAAATTTAAAATCGAGCTCAAACTCAAGAGAATAGGAAACTAACTAGAACGAGGAAGTTTGTGCTATTCTGAAAGTTTGTACCACTACTTTACTTTGCCATTAATAGGGGGGGGATTTTAATGGAATGTCTTTTTTTCTTTTCACTCTAGAACAATGCCGTTTAGTATAGGAATTCAATTTATGTTATGACAAAAGGAAATGACCCATTTATATATATATATATATATATATATATATATATATATATATATATATAAAATTCATTTTTTGTCTATTTTGACTAATAAGTCATTTTTTATCTTTTTCCGTAATTTTTAATGCACTTTTTGCTGGCTTCATCGCTTTTAATGTCATTTTTAATGGTACTTAATGGTTATTAATATTTACGAGACGCAACAAATGTTCTTCACAGAATTACTCAGTAGCATATTCTATTTGTTCGCTCAGAAATTGTTTTGACAGCCGTTGTATGTAATTCTTGTTATGTATATCAGCGGCATTGCCGGTTCGGTCGATTTCGGGATAACTAAAGATTTATCTTTTTTGTTATTGTTGAAATCTTTGTCTAATTATCTATTTGTTTAAATATTTTTTGTGTTAGAATTTTGGTCTGAGAAAATAAAAAAAATATTTTTCTGATAGTATAAATTGTTTTCTTATTTATCGTATTTTTTCAGTCAGATAAAATAGTGTTAAGTTGCCGAAAAAAATTAAAATTAAAAAGCACGTTTTTGGCTATAAATGGGTGTGGGTGGAGGGACGGGGGTTGAGAAACCTTCCAAAAATATTATTTTTATGTTAGAATTATAATGTAACCACTCATACGTCATTTGGTTTAGGTGAACTTTTTACCATTTTATCCAGGGGTACCCTTTGTGCATGACATTTATGCAATTTATAAAAATCATTTCCTCAAAAACCACTCCAAATTTTTCTACTGATAGAACAAAGAACGCTTAGAAGAATGACGCTGCTTGTTGCGTTGATGGCAGTTGACCAAAAGGCGCATGCACAAGTTGTGGGAGTTGCAGTATGTATTCTGCACAAGATGTTGCGAATATACTTCAACAATGTTTTGCCATTTCAAGATTGACTGATTAGCTTCGATTCCCTAGAATCACTGGTTGAAGAATTAATTAGTTTTATATGATTGGCAATAAGCTGCCCCGTGTCCGGTTAGTCACTTTCTGACACAGCCATTCTCTTCAATGGCCGCGAATACGCAACTTTGCAGGTTTTGTCGTTTCGTCAGAGGTTATGCTCGTTGTGCTTCACCAACGAATAGATGATTCAAGATCTACGATTCATGATCCTTCCAAAGGAATTCTTATGGCAAAGAAGAATCTGTATTTCAAATATTTTATTTTCAGTTTTTGTCTTTCGTAAATGATACTCTTCGTTCGTATTTTTATTTTCGGTCGTCAATTCAATCAGTTAATATGAAATTGAATTAACTGTAGTACATTACTGTGTGATAATCCATACTCACAAGTGATCTAGAAGCAAATAATTTGTGTCCAAATTATTCTTATTGGGAGAATATTACATTAATTTGAATGAAAATGTTTGTGAACTTCTTTCTTGTTATTTGCATATATATTGCTAAAGTATGAAAACTGAAAATGACCCATATTTCTAAAATCACTTAAGAAACAGTATCGAAACAAATTGTAGACGAAATTGCTGCTTCATCAGAATGGCATCAGAAAGGCACCGAAGAATTCGTGGGTCGAGAATTCAGTCGTTTGAGAATCCGCAAGTTCTTGTGCTACAGTTTCCGCCGTGAAGCGTGTTCTTCATCTCAAGTTTAAAGGCAGAGGGAATTCGTAATGGTCATTCCTTGGATGGCCAATAACATCAAAACTTTGAAGGCATCTATAAACACGCCAAAATCTCGAAGTTACTTTCTTTATACACGTTTCTCAGATAATAAGTCATATAAAGCAAAGCATCGTTTTCTACCTGGTTTTGTAGAGAGATCAGTGTCAGTTCAAACTATTTGGGCTGACTTGCAAGAAATTAAAAGAAAGAAAGAAGCAAAAAAACAGAAATGAGAGGTCCAAAATCACTATTTCCACCGAAAATCGTGCACACGATAAAGCCTTTATACAAATTATGATTTCTGAAAAAGCATGCACCCGGTAAACAAAAATGAATTAAAGAAAAAAAATGAATGAATTACCATGAATTAAATAAAGTCATCAGTTCAAAAAATTAAACAAAAAATGACAAAATGGATATTTTTATGTTTGTATAATGGCTTTGGGAACTGTATACACTTGCCAATACGTGCACATGCACTTTCCAAACTTCTTATTCCCCGAATTATAAGTCCAAATTGATTGTGGGTCATTTCCAAATGCAATTTAAAGATGAATAAAAACGAATTCAATAGTTAAAGTGAAGACGTAAAAGGTAAAAAAATCATATCTTCTCATAAATGCCTTCTCTCTTACACTTGGCGTAGGATAAGTACAGTAACATATTTCGAGCATTTTCACTGTAGATTATAATAGTGTCGTCTGTCAGACGTGTGCCGCCGTGCCGTAGCTATCCCCACCCCCTTACTCTCACTCCCCGTTGCTGAAACTCTGTTTACCTTCATTGTGTGACAAGCCAGTGACATACACATAACGTGCCTATTTCTGGTACACCCCATATTAACTCGCGTCGATCAGTGAACTACGCCTTTGTAGTTACGTCTCTGATATTATTGGCGCTATATTGGCTACATTGGCTATATTGGCGTAAATAATGACTACAAACTCCTTTTGTTGTTGCATTTAATTTTTGTTCTAAACATTTTGCGATCATAATGGGACGATCAAGATCATAAATAAGGTCGCATGACAAGGGACTTCTGCGGACACTTCTCAAAAGCCATGTGTGGACAGCACCTAGCAAGTGTCTGCTGTGAGAGTCAAGTCATTTAAATGTATCTACAAAACCTTTAAAATGTATTTTGTCAACTAAATAAATCAAATCAATTAATTAAGTGTTTCATTGTAAAAA
Organism: Teleogryllus occipitalis; assembly: GCA_011170035.1. NCBI lineage: Eukaryota > Metazoa > Arthropoda > Insecta > Orthoptera > Gryllidae > Teleogryllus > Teleogryllus occipitalis. The sequence continues at coordinate 36,494 of BLKR01006074.1, read as the reverse complement.
TGAGTTTTAGTTATTTTTTCCCAAAGTAGTCTATCAGACTACGCCTTTGTAATGTGCTTTGTACAGGTTGTCGTTGTAATCTAAGGTTAAATTATGATGAAAATTATTATTATTATATTTTTTAAAGTAATGCAATAAATATTAATAATAACTAATACCTTTTAATAGAGGCCATCGCCACCTCTTAGCGGTGAGACTACTTTTCATCGCATTACCGAATTGAATGACTATAACCTTACCAGGTCACCCCCGCTGTTTTAATTACTAACAGAAACAAAAAAGACGAATCTAGTATATAATAAAACTCCGCCTTCCTGACACAGTGGCTTCCTCGCAACCGTGCTCTCATTGTTTATATCCTAATTAATAAGTCAAAAATACGTCATCATCCTTTCAAGATCATCCTTTCTCTTACAAGTCCATTGTCTTCCTAAGTCAGGCAGCCGTTAAGTGAGTCTGCAGCCTCTTCAGCTGTTCCGCTGTTTCTGTTGCCGAAAGTTCTCATTGGTATGAACCGCTCACCCATTCGTTGCCTCTGTAACTGCGTTTGCCACCCTTCGCACCCCCACATGAGCCAAATGGATCGGATCGGCGCCATATCATCGCCCCACGATGCTCCTCTTCTCCTCGTAAGCTTGTTTCACAAGTGGAGCAAACTGTCAATGGCAAACTGTCTCACGCTTTATAAAGCAATTATCAGACCACAAATGGACTAACCATTCCCCAGTTGGGCAATTGCAGCAAATACGCATTTGCCACGTCCTCTGCGCCCCTAGGTACATTCACATAGCGAAATTGCATCACTATTTTTCAATGCCACTGATCATTGATCGCATTAATTTTGTTTTTTGATCATTAATCGCCTGAATTTGTCGAAAAAGCAGCTGTCTCCGGAAACACTCATTTCAGAGAATGCTTCATATCAATGGGCGAAATATAAGCGACCTGAAGCTGGCCTTGCATTAATAATACATTTCCGCAATATCTTTCAGTAATTTGTTTCTGCTTCTTGCGGTCATCTTCACACTAGCAAGAGCAAGGAGGGGCAATATATTGCCAGAAAGTTCTGAGCAAGATCTTTCTGGCAAGATATTGCCGATCAGTTTACATTAAAACTATTTTTTTGCCGTGTTTGGTGACGTCACGAGTACAATGGGGCGTGAAATTAAGTGAGGTTATACCTCACTTTTCAACATAGCTAGTGGAGGCAGAAGATGCAAGTCGCGGTCGCACTTATTGTGCTAAATGAAGAGATGAAGAAATGCCGACAATTTGGACGTGAAGACGTGTGACTGGATTTCAAGAAGAAAGGAAAAGGGGACTTCTGTGAATTCGGTAAGGGAATCTCATTATTTTTCATAAAACAAAATGTTTTCGTGTACTTCGTTTCAGTGGGAGCAAAGTAACTGTGCTTCCGGCGCATGTGACCGTGGTCATCATTGCCTTCTTCCAGCAATATCTTGCTCAGACTTCAATCCAATTCTAGTCCCAGCAACAGCCGGCAATATCTTTCCGAGGACGGAAACCCACAAGTTTACATTACGACCGGAATATCTCGCAAGAAATATTGCCAACATCAGAAATATGTATTGCCGCAATGTTTACATTGGCAACTTTTCTTGCGAAATAATATTACTCGCTATTTTCTTTCAAATGTAAAGCCAGCTTAACACTTGCTGGAGTATGAAAACTAAAATAGCGCAATGAGATTTGAAACATAAACTTTGTATTTCTGCATACGCAATGCGCGCGCCAGCTGGCTAGAGAAATACTGACTCTTTGTTTTTCTTTTCATGTTGCAGGATTGGCCGTAGATGCCCGTAAGGGTAGGAATGGTCTCACCGTGACGTGAACGTGCATTGCACTTTCCATTGTGGCGTCATACGGGTGTAATCAGTACAATTAAGACCGTAGTCACAAATAACCAATGCACTGTATACAATTAACTAACTAAATAGACCCCACTGCTAGGAGAGGTATTTACAACGGCTACCACACCGAACATACTACCTAATGTTTCGCCGTGCGTAGTACCGCCTGCCCTGAGACCGACTACATGTCTCACTAGTCACGATAGTAACTGCCGGCTCCTTCCAGCGCGCACGCACGCACCTCTCACAGACGACCTACGTTGTCGATGCCGCTGTCTCAAAGAAGGAAGAGCTATTGTTCCACAGCCCTTAAATAGCCCTCGCGACGCTGCCCGCCGCCTCCATTGCCTCCACCCTAACGCCCGCACAACCTGTCGGAAAAAAACCGTGCGTCATAGCTTCTGCCATTGTCTCTGCATCCGGTGGGCACCACGCTGCGTGCCCACGTTGGTTTTAGCGACACGACGCTACACCATGCGTTCACCAAACTGCACACATGAGCTCGCTCCGTTCTCCTCCGAACTGGAGTCCTGGTATCTGGGCCGGTCGGGAAGCTGGGAGACTTGGTCTTGCGTTGGCCAGCTCCCTTGATCGGGTGCGCCCCGGCCCGTGGACGCCTCTCATGTTAGCCCTGGTGGGCGGCTATAATCGAAGCGGATCTCCCGCTGAGCCTGGCCTACGAGCGACCGCCATGCGAGAACACATGTGTTCCGCACCGGCCTGCAGTCGCCGTATTCACGGCCTTTCCAACCATCTTCCTCGGGAAGAGCGACTTGCTTACTGAACTGCGTGACCACAGGCTGAGCTAATAATAAATATAATAAATTGCCATACGTAATATCATAGCAGTTCTCGTGATATTTAGTGTGACTATTTCACGAATTAACTCATTACGTGAATAGATTGAATAATTAAAATCACAAGAATGACCAAAAAGAGAAATATTTCTCTTAACTGCTACCCGATTGTGTGAAATTTCAATCTGTTCCGAGTTATCACAGCCTCTTATAAAAACACAGTATATGTAAGGAAAATATGAATAACAGTGTAATATAGAAAATGATTTCAACTAAGTTTCCATTTTATGGCAATAAAAGCTTCAAAAAAATATAATAAAACTAATTAAAAGAACATTTATTAGAAACACAATTATTAAAGTTGTAGAAAGTTGAGTTTTTCTTGTCTTGGGATTACATAGAAGTGTTTGAAAAGGAAGACGTAGAAGCAGAATTCGCCGCGGAATTCTTTAATTTCGAATGAATTGAACACTAGTCACTAGTTGGTACCCATTCAAGTTTTTGTTCTGCATAATTTTGACTGAAACGTTCCACATTGTTTTGATAGTATATTCCTTGTACTCTCTATCTACATAGTATATCCTTGTACCCTATCATCTAATCCTTGCATATTAATTGCCCAATCTTTCAAAATGTTTGTAATTTCATTTGTAGTTTGTGCTGTCAACTTGTATTTTCTCTCTTCACAAATTTCTTGAAATTGCTTCCACATACTTTAGCAGTTCCTTTTGCTGCTTTTCGCCCTTGAATATCTAAGATATTCAATTTGAGAGTTTCATTCATTACCAAAACGACCCATCTTAAAAGTACAATGATGCTCTCAAGCTATTCGTGACATAAGGCAATTGCTATTGATAACAAAGTGAATAAGCTAGCTGCAAAATCGATAATTGTAATGCGATAGACATCTGAGATTATTGGTTGAATTGCAATATATTCTTGCTTAACATTGGTTACTTACTTTACGGGAAATCATGTGTCATTAATAGTCAACCCGAGGTTCTGGTTATCCCGATACAAACTCTCTTTCTAAAGTCATCACGACAACGTGAATGTTGCTTGCCAGGATATTTTAAATTTACAAGGGCACATAGCCGATATATCGTTTTCTTGTTATTCAGCTCATGGTGGATATTGTTATATGGATTAATATTTCAAATATTATTCATAATATTAGACGTGAGTTATATTATCTGTCAAAGATCGAAATTGAGCTTTCTGACGCCTTATCTTATTTTTGGATTACTTTTTTTTTACTCCCTTTCGTCCCGCAACTATAAGGAAGGTTTTTGATCATATTATGTTACTTACCATCATTATTTTTGTTTCATCACTTTTAATACTACCGTACTTACATTTTGAGCAAAAAATATTTATCACTCATTTCTTCTATGCTAAATTCTTCGCGCGCAATTATCCTTATGTTCCTTGACGATCATCCCATTTTCCATTTTCTCCCGCGCGGTCGCGTTTTCTTCCCTGTCGCCATGGACGACGCGTATTCCTTTCCCTCCCTCCCGGCCTCCCGTTTCCCTCGCCGGCCGCGCCGTCGTCTTCTTCCCCGCGAGGGTGACGCGGAGGTTGCGGGGCGGGGTCGACCGTCAATTGTCGGCAGATTAACTCCCCGCCCCGGCGTGCGCGGCGCTGCGGGCTGCGCGCTGGAATGCCTCTCTATTGCGGCGATTAGTGGAACTCCGGAGGGAAGGCGCAGCGCGTTGAAGGCAGAGGAGGCGCTGGGAAGGGTGCGAGGGCGGTGAATGCGAGTCTGAAGCGGAAGAGGGGGGGGGGTCGGTTGTGCCGGAAGTTATACTTGCAGTGGTCATGATTGTGGTGGCAATCATAATGACAGATGTGAAAGTAGCTTTGTACAATGTTTAACGACCTTATGTGTATTATCAAGAACCAACTTCCTGAATGTTTAAATTGAAAAAAAAAAGATTATACATTGTCAGTAAATAAAACGTTAAAAAATATGAAGGCAATGATAATTTGAAGATTGTATTAATGGAGATGGTGTTTGAACATGGAGAGATGGATGTGCAAAGGTGTGGGGGTGGAGATGATCTTGGAGTTGGGAGAAAGTCGGAGACAGTCTTGACCCTGCCTTAGCTACCACCTCACTACTGATACTACCAGGGGGATAAATCCCCGGGGTGGGCACCTAAGCTTTCCACTTTTATCTCCCCCCCCCCCCGCCGACGCACAAAGGTATGCCTACAGCCAGGTATCCGGATCCCGCCGGAACGCAGTTTGTCCTCAGGCAACCTCCCCCTACAATGCCTAGGTGGGGCCGCCCTGCCAGCTCAAAGTTCCTAGCTATCCAGGCTAGTCCGGAGTCCAGACAATGCGCTACTGACACTCGCAGGGAACAAGTCTCTCCTCTTTGCCCAGAGTATCGGGCTACTGCCACGACGAATTCGAGAGCCCATCAAGGGGCCATCCGAACTAGGGTCCGGGCGGCTCGGGGCACCCTTCCCTTCTCCTTACTGACTCGACTTAGAGGTTACAGACATGAGTATTGCCAGGACTTAGGCTACCGGACGGGGAGAGGGAGTATGTGTCTGGACTTCTATATATGAGATTCGGAGCATTCATAGGAACGTCCTTGGACCCATCCAGCCTATGGGTAGACACCATTGACCCAACTGGTGGGGTACCCGGCAAGCCCGGCAACACGGAGTGGACCCTATGCCTACTCACTACCTCCACCTTGAGGCTGATGATGCGAGTTGCACCGTGAAATACAGTGTCCAGGAGGCCGTCTACGACTCTCCACCGGAGATCGTGACCCTCTACGGAAGGTGGTGGTGTTCCCTCTCCAATAAATCGTGAGATCCAACGCCGACTTGCGGGGGGTTTTCCCTTCCATATACATCCCTCAACGGGATGCCACCCCATCCGGGACAAGCTCTAAGCTCCCGACTGATCTCCCGATATGTATGATAGTGTAGGGCATGAATATATAATTTTGTGTGAGTAATTGATAACTAGCTACATTAGACCAGAATGGGAAAGAAAAGAATGGCTATTTCAGGGACATCATGGTATTAGGAATGGTTTCTCTTGCGATAGTAAGATAGTATCATTGTTACAGGGAATAGCAGATGAAGTTGATAGTGGGAGGGTGGACGCCGTAATAATAGATTTTGCGAAGGCATTTGATGTTCTCCCACACGATAAACTGGTTCATAAACTAATGCAATCGGGTATCGACACCAGAGTTGTGTGGATTGATGAGCTTCTTCGAGATAGGAAACAGAAAGTCCGAGTTGGACAACAATTTTCAACTCTAGCAAAGGTAACTTCAGGGATCCCTCAAGGAAGCGTTATTGGACCTCTCCTGTTTCTCGTGTTTGTGAATGACCTGCCAGACAATTCATATTCAAAGGTACGACTATTTGCAGATGACTGTATAATATATCGAGTTATTCAATCAAAAGTAGACGAAGATATTTTGCAGGGTGATCTAGATAAATTACATTTATGAGCGGTAAAAATTGGCATGACAAGAAATAGTTCGAAAAGCAAAACCATCAGGTTTGGTAGGGGCCGCAAATATGGTGAAACTCAATACCGTTTAAGCAACGAAAATATTCCAAGAGTCTTGTCTTGTAAGTACCTGGGAATAATTTTTGATAGCAAATTGAGTTGCGAAAATCAGGTAAACTGTGTCATAGGGAAAGTCCTTGCATTTTACTATACGAATACTAAAAACGAGTTCTAAAAACGAGTACTGCGAAAGCGAGGGAATAAGCTTATTTATCTCTAGCTCGTCCTTTAAAGGAATACGGGACTGTTTGTTGGGACCCTTATAGAATTTCACAAAATGAATATTTGAATAGAGTACAGAGAAGAGCGTATAAATTTACTTTCCGACGCAATAGGAAGAAAGAATGGGAGTCTCTAGAAATCAGGAGGGTTAAGGCAAGACTCTATGCCCTGTCCAAAGCGTATGCCGATTATCCAGCTTGGAAAGATACCTACATCCGACTCGGTAGATCCTCGTACTTTAGTAGAGGGGATCACAAACACAAAATTCAGTTTAGGCCACAGAGAACAGATGTTGGAAAATTTTCCTTTACCAATAGAACAATAACGGACTGGAATAAGTTACCTGTGACAGCCTTGGAACCCTTTTCTTTAGGTGTTCAAAGATTTAAAAATAAATTAACTAATGATATTTGTAAATTTTATTAATTTAGTAAGTTAGGTTTATTATAACAGTTATTATTTGATTAATATTGTCATTTTTATTGATATAATAATAATAATAATAATAATAATAATAATAATAACTATTAAATGCATTTATTAAATATATAATTATATTGAAAGTAGTATTGTATTGAAGTGTGGTGACGTGTTGTGAAGTATAATACAATATAGAAGTAGAAAGAAGTGAATTGTAAAGTTGTGAAGTGAAGTGAAGTGATGTGAAGTGCATTGTAATTAAAAAGTGGTGTAGTCGTGTATTTAATAGTCTAAAATAACTGTGCAGGTCGGCCATAAAATGTAGAGTTAATGTTAGGATTGCTATTATTGCTCTTATTGTTAACATTTTAACATATTATTATTATTATTATTATTATTATTATTATTATTATTATTATTATTATATGTCTTAACATAATTTAAAGTTACTTTCTGTTAATATTCCTAATTGTAATATGTAAATTGTAGTGTCTGTCACCAGGTTATATAAACCTACCTGCAGAAATGATAAATATGTATCTATATCTAAAGTACACTTCACATTGGAACCGAAATTCCAACGTTTCTGGTAACCCGTATGGGAAGAAGGAACTGTCCAAGTAAGAAATAAAACGTCTAGAGAGATCTCATTTTGTAGATAATGATATAAAAACATAGCTGGTTTTCCTGTGTCACAAAAAAGCTAATTTTAAGGTAACATCCTTTCCGAGTTATGCTCGATGGTAAAATGTATTCTAGTGTAATGACTTTATGGGTTGCAAGTGCGTAATCTATTTTAAGAATTAATTACTAAATAACTCTTATGGGTGAGTTGCAACAGCCTTCGTCGACCGTAGTCCATAAAAACACCTTTCAAACGATACCTTTCAGTACTTCGACTGGAAAAGGGATAACTCCAAAAAAATAATATAATATGATAATGAAACATCACATTAGTCTTTTGTCTTCAACTTCGTCATCAAGTTCTACAGTTTAATAATTTTTTATATTTTTCTTTAAAGATTGTTTACTGTTTATCCAAAAATATCCGACCGTATAATTTTGTTGGACATTTTAGAAAGTAGCAGCAAACTGAATAGTATATTCATTCATACATGACACATTCTTCCCAGAAAATAGTCCTGCTTATCTGACCACCTACAAAATGATAGGGTATTTGACATTAGAAGTATACCAAAATATATTAAAAAGTAAAAACGTATACTGTAGTATCTTCTTTCCTTCTTTATTGCCTGAAATTAAAACGCAAAAAGTATGCAATACAATTGATTGATAAGTATTTGATTTTGTGTGTCTTCCCTTTACATTTATTGTTTCACTTCAAAAATTGTAAGTAAAGCTATTTTTAACACTTAAACGCCCGCGAGCTGTCATTCTGACAGCTGATTATTTCAAGGGTAATTCATCCAATTTGAAGAATTTAACAAAATTTAATTTAAAAAAATATTTTCTTGTTCATTCTAATAATTGCCATAATAAATAGCCTATGATAAATTCAACAAAAATAAACGCTACACTTCAAGGAACAAAATTTACCTATGTGAAGTGAAGGTGTCTATCGCAAAGTTCGAAGATTCGTAGCAAGTTTCTATAACTACAAAGGTAAAGCTGTTTCACTGCTGTGTATGTCTATAAGATAGTTTTGGGATTTTGTTCCTAGAAACCCGGGCTTCAATGTTTTCTTTTCTAGTAATTCGTATTGAAATATGGCTGTGTTTGCATTCTTTTCCAATGTTAGTCACAAAAAATGCCAATTGATCTGCTCATTCGGAAATACTTTCCTCCGTTCACTTGTCTCGAGAGTGTGGAACCATCAATACCCCAACAATTTATTTCAAAACTCAATCGGATTGAAAAACAATTGCATTGAAATCTTTTACAAAAATAGATCTTTCTTCATGTAGTTCAATCATCTGATAATAGCATGAAATCTGTAAGAAGAAGACTGAATTCTGAAGTTGGGAGTCAGACTTTATGAATAAAAGTTATATTGTTATATTACGAATGTAAAAGTGACATTTTATTTTGCGAGTAGGAAACATTGCGACATGAAACCGATAGGTCGAGTGCCGCAATCCTACAAGCAATCTAAAATCACTTTTGACACATGTGTCATACAGTATTTTAGAGAGCCTTAATGACTTTCCTTTTATTTTCATTTGAGAATACAATTTAATATTGGGTACCATGCTACATTAAGATCTTATCGGTATCTTACCGGTCGGAATTATTTTGTATTCTTTGTTGTATTCACAGTGTTAAGAGAACATTTCAGCATCGTCTCCCTTTTAGCTAAAAATTGAACTTTTAGCACACATGGCCTAAAAGCAACTTCTTTTACTAGAGGCTGTTTGAAAAGGATATTTACAGTGAATGATGTGTTGAAATAAGTATACATTTTTTCAAAAAGCTTTTCCTGTTGGATTGAATAAATGGTTAAGTTTCTTTCGTTGTGGATTGGATTCAGATTTTTTAAATGTCACTCTGATACTAATACTAATCAATTTCGATAGCAAAGCAATATTTTTCTTCCAAATTGTCATCGAGGATGTTGCAAAATTGAGCCACCCAGAGTCCTAAAAAGTGGTATAAATCACTTCACTAAAATAAAGAAAATATTTAATTCAATGAAAAAAGAAACTACTACACTGAAACATGGAAAACTCACTCGTCTGTTGAATTTTATCGCTAGATAAAATGGTAAAGCTGTTTCACTGCTGTGGATGTCTATAAGTGGAACTCGAATGGAAATGTTCTTTATCGAAGACAGCTAGTTTTGTTTCTTGTAGGACAATGCAAAAAGACTGGCCTAGTAAAGTGGCTAGACGGTGCAGCAGTTATGCAATCCGACAATTTCATGGCCTTTGGGGGGCGTTTATAGTGGAGTATGCGATGAAAGGTCTTAGGTTCGATGACAATTTTCGAAGATTTCACATCCGAGTATTATTCACTTAAAAATATATTAAAGGTCACGAGAACCTACGCATGGAGGAATAATACTTCCATGACCCAGAGCTCTACTGCTCATTGTTCGAAAGAAAAGTCAAATACGATGTAGCCGTCAAAAAACATCAATTGTTCAAGTATCGCGTCCTATATAATTTCAGTAGAAAGAGAATTTCATGGGGACATGACGAATTGCACTTGGACTTTAAAAATACAAAGGATGGGTTTTAAAAAACGCATCTAAATATTCATGACGTTCCTCACACCGTATTCTATAGGTTGAGATCTTCATGAACATTCTATTACATTTTTGCTTGTCCGACGCTTCTCGATATTACACCACCTGTTCTGAGCCTGTAGAATATGCAACTGTATGTGAAATTAAACTAATTATTTGATATTCTACGCGATTGAATTACACCTCCCTGCGTAATAACGTTAAATAAGAATAGTTTGTATTGACAAGGGTGTATATGTATTGTCATCAATTACAAGGAGTCATATACTACAAGTGACGGAGGATAACAGGGGCTTAAAGAAAAAATATATTACAAATATATTACAACGAAACAACGCATCAAACTCATTTACATGATTACAGGTTTAATAAGGAAATGGAACAATAAGGACGACAGTAGGGTTTAACAAGCCAGGGTTCTCGCACGGGTACGCTAGTAAACTAAAATAGTATTAAATGAATCACTTTAAAAAAAATCTTAATTTTATTACATTTTGAGTAATAAATATGATCTATATACCCACATATTTTATTTTCTTGCCTAATTTTGTCACAATTCTTTAGATTTGTGAAGCAAAAACTTAGTTAGTGGCACGAATTTTTGGCATATTTTCCAGCAAGAATTTTTGGATATGCATGCACCACCTATCAAGGTATTAATTGTATTTTACTTCTCTAAATAATTATTTAACCATAGGTTTATTGTTTTCGCCATTTTTGTGATTGCATATTTGTGTTAATTTTGTGTTATGCTTTGATTGCGTATTATTTCGTTGCTACAAAATCTTGTTGACTTAACAATTTGCTTTGCTAACAATATCTCTTATTTCAGTATCTTTAAAATGTATATATTTGATTTTGAGGTACTTATTCACATAAGAACATTGAAAGTGTTTTGATTTTACATTGAGTTTAACGTTGTTAGGGCAACGAAAAACAAAATCGTCACCACGAAAATCAACAACTATGTATATCATTCTACAGCTCGTGAAGTGACACATTTCACATTAAGCATTAAAGGAATATATGTTCGAAATTCTCCCTTTTTAGAGCCGTTTTGACAGATTGGTAAGCAAACCAAATATAACTTTACTTAAATTTATTTTTAACATTACGAAAATAGTAAATTTGAAAGTAATGGTAATTAATAAAAAGCGATATAACTATGACTGAAGATGGAATGATTTTGCGATAGTTAATTGTTATTTTCTAGACAGTGTATTTCATTTGATAAATAAAGGTTTCTTTTGTTGGATCAACCGAAACATGTTAGGGGGCAAGTTGCATGAGAAATCGGTGAGATACATCTAAATACACTCTCCAAATTACAAATAAAATTCCTTACACAGAATACATTCATTTACTCGCTCACAGAAAATTCCACAAAAATCGGACGACAACGAAAACATGACGATTTTGCACATTGTAGTACAACTTGGTTGTAACCGCACTAGCCTAAAAAATAGTTTGGCAATGAACAATTTCCGCCGACTAGTAATATAGTCAATAATTCAGCAATACATAAATTTCTACGTAACAAAGAAACCGTTATTCATATCTATGAAATAAAAATAATAAAACAATTTTGAAAATGTTTTATGAATGAAAACTTACTTTGAATTTACAAAATCTTTTGAAATGTCTAAGAGATTTTAAAAGTGCTAATGAATATAGTTTGGAAGCCTAATTCAGAACACAGTAAACAAAGAGAAACATATTATTATTGGAAATAATTAAAAACCGTAAAATAAAAATCACAGATTGTCCTTCCTAGCAAACGATGAGATGTTCCCTTTCTAATCTTAAATAGGCTACAATGTACTGTTTCCTTCTATCTCGACGATCTGTTAACTTTCTTTCATTAAGTTTACACGTAGTAAAAAATATTAAGCAGGGGAATAACTACTTTTTTTCTGTTAAACTTTACATAGTATAGAAGAAAAGTATTGGACTCATTTAAAAAATTTATGCTCGAAATTTTGAAGGTAAAATCCTTGTTGAGGTTTCCGGAAACGAAAAATAATTTGTTTTTCACTATAATGTCTGTATGTGTGGATGGATGTATAACGATGACTGTGATGATAATTTACCTGTAATGTGGATTTGGATGTGGATTTACCTGTTGTATAACTGCTGTCCAAAAAGAATTACAATGGTCTTCAACAATTCTGTTTATAGTACAAATAAATCACATTGATACATTTTTTCTATCTTGAACTCTTTTCAGCGTCTTGATGCGGGCAAGAGTAGCAAAAGAGACAATTTATTTCGGATAGGGGAAAATAATTAAATATTTTCTCTGCTTATGTTACGTATTACGAAAATGTAACAAATAAAAATTGCTCCTAAATTCAACAAAAACGAAAATAATATATGAAAGATGGAATTCAGCTTCTAGGAAAATTCTGGTTGCGCCACTAAGTTAGAATGAAATATTTTCATGTTACTTTAAGTAGTTTAATCTTTTGTAGAACCACGTGAACTTCAGTAATTTTCCCAAAATCGTACTGTGTACTATTTACCACATTCAGTGTTTTCATGAACGTTTTCATGTAGTGTTTAATTTCATATGCTATAATAGCACCGTTATGAATTTACCACCTCTGTGAATTTCATAGCACCACATAAAATTGAAGTCTTTGTAAAGAGTAGAGTTCTGAATGCAGGGTCTAAGAGAATATCAATTACTATTATTATAGAAAATTCTTGGAAACTTTTTATAATAATTTTACGAAATCTCCCGTTTTAGTCAATGGGCTTGTCAATGACGCAATCTAATTTAACTATTGACTGTGTTTATGCTGTCATTGCTGTTATGATTAAAAATCAACATTAGCCATTTTGTGTTTTTTTTGTGAACCAGGTATTACCTCGAACTCGGGGTTCGGTCATTTCAGTCAAAACTACAGTACTGAACTCCTTAAAGAACATTTAGCTACAGTAGAATGGCAATAACATGACGTTTTATCGAAGTACAATTTATCGAAAAATTTGGCAGTTCATCATATTGAAATATTAGAATGATGTGTCAGTAATAATGAAATTGAAAATATGGACATTTACATCCATTATTAATAGCTCCTTATATTCTGAAATTGTAAAAACTACAATAATGGTAATTTGCATTATTTATGAAATAAATTTTTACCACTAATCCATATTTTTCTTTTTCAGGAAAATATGTTACAAAGCTCAATGATTCAGATGTATTCCAGAAACATAAGAGAAACTACAAGCAACAGATGATGCTTCGCATAGTATTCAACATGTACGAATATCTGAAGTGGCATGTTAGCCTAAAAGGAAAAAGAAACGTAAGAAAATTAACTAGGCTAAGAAAATGCGAATTAAATACATTAACATTGAGGAATGAGGTATATGCAAACCACTGTTGCAGAAAATCATTCATTGGCGACGTAATACAAAATGATCAACGAGAGATTAAAAAAAATAATGCAAAGGAAATGAAAAGAAAAAAAACAAACAAAAAACAAATGTTGGCAAAGAGAAATGAACCTGGCAATGAGATTGACTTTTGAAGAAAGGTCAATGTGAGAAAAGATGTTGACGAAGGCAAAAATGAGCAAATCATCGAAACATATCATTATTAGGAATAAGGATTATTAGGAATAAATTATATATAAAGGAAGAAGAAATCAGATGGAAGGAGAAGAAGAAGAAGAAGAAGAAGAAGAAGAAGAAGAAGAAGAAGAAAAAGTAAGTTAATAATGGAAGGCGAAGAAGATAAGGGGCGAACAGAATGCTTGTAGATTTTGGCGGGCATCTTCCAATCCAGTTTCAGGAAGTTTGATCCTGGGTTAGATGGTGCACCGTGAGTCTCGCGAGGTGCTTGGGCGCGAAGTTGAGGCCAACGCAGGGCAATTCCTGTGCAAAGAGCCGCTGGCAGCGGGGGCGTCCTCAGGACCCCAGCAGAGTCGGGGCGGAGGCAACGGCGGACGCGGGCCGCCAGCAATGGCGCCTCGGCGCGGTGCGCGGGGCTGGCAGCGGCGGCGGCGGCGGCGGCAACAACTTCCGAACGGGGGCCCTTGCACGGGGGCGTCCGGAGGGGGGGCGCGGCGTCGCAAAACAAAGTGGGCTGGCGCGCGCCGGTGGGGGGCCGAGGGCGGGCCCCGCGCCGCGTCGCGCGCAGCCATTGGCCGGGGCACGCGGGCCGCCGCGGCGGCGGTTGGCGTGCGGGGCGGGGCGCGCGGCGGCGGCGGCGGCGGCGGCGGCGGCGGCGGCGGCGGAGGCGTGGGCCCCAGGGGCCAGTCGCCCGCAGACGCTCGTCCGACCGGCCACCGCGTCGTGCGTGTGCCAGCCAGTGCGTGAGCAGCCCCCAGGAGGTCGTCGCAGGAGGCGCCTTGCCTCGAGGAGTGTGTCGTTTCGAGGCCCTTCCGAAGGTCGGTGCCCACGTGTTTTCCAAGCCTCGAAGTCCTCAAGGACGCTCCGCCCTCTGCGAGAGACTTCGGAGTCGTCGCGGCGTTTGGTGGAGTGGCGCGCTCGGAAGCGGTGACTGATCGCCCTCAAGTGCCGTGAAGTGTTTGGACTCTCCCGAGAAGCGGCCGGTGAACGCGTTGCCAGAACTCCTCACACATCGGAAACAGTGTACGAGTTGGCGAAGTTAACGACGAGTGGTGTGTTTCAATGGTGAAGTGACACGAAGGATTCTTCCTAAAGAAAAAAAAAAAATCCTACAGCCCGTGGTGGTCAACGGATTGATAGTAGTTTTCAGGACATTTCAGAGCGGACGCTGCCCGTTCGGATTTTCCTGTAGACGGTGTACGAGAGAGGACCAACCTACGGCGGGAGCGGATCGTGTTGTAGCTCGCCGGTCTAGTGCGTCGTTCGCGGTGGGAGGTGCGCGCCGTGGTGACTGAGCCGTGCGCCGAGGGCGTGCGGGCGGCTGAGCGTCGGTGGCGCAGCGCGCGTCGGGAGGCGGTGCCGCGGTGGTGTCCCTGGAGCCGCGGCGTGGCGGAGAGCGCGCGCCGGGGCGTGCGTGAGCGCGGGCGTGGGCGCGCGGCGATGCCGTGAGGCGGCCGGCCGGCGCCCGCAGCCGACACGCGGCGGCTCCCGCCCCCGCACCAGCCCCAGGCGCACCAGCCGTCCACCAGCGCCGCGTTCGCCCACGCGCAGGACCTCTCCGCGTCGCCACCCCTGCACCAGCAGCCCCAGTCCCAGGCGCCGCAGCCGCCGGCGGGGACGCAGGGCGCGCTGTCGTCCTTCCCCATGACCATGAGCTGCCCGGAGGTGGTGTACCAGGCGTACTACCCGTACCTGTACCAGCGGCCCGGTTCCAGCGCGGCCGCCGCCGCCGCCGGGGTCGCCCGCGCCGCCCCCTTCGCGCCCTTCTCCCACCAGTATGACCGGGTGAGTGCTCCGGCCGCCCCCAGGGCCTTGCGACGCTCCAGGGTGCTACTACAGCAGGCGCTAGTGACGCCGGTTGCAGCTGCATGTGAGGCTCGCCAATGCCATCACGTAAAAATTGACTTATTTGTGAGAAATACGAAAAGTGTCATCTGAATGCTCAATTGTTCATAATAACATGCATATAAGAAACTGCTGAAGGAAGCGCAGACATGGACTCGCTCTTTTGTAACATTACGCGCCTGCTTGCGTCTCGCGAACCCCAACCTCGCAGCAACCACGCACGTTTGAAGTCTCGTTGGCAGCAGTTCGTATTTTAGTTCCTCTAAGAAGGTGGTAGTGGAGAGCGTGCCACTGTAATGCTCTCTGCCTCGTTGAAAGGCTCTGGGCGCCTCTCTAGCGCAGAGGCGTATTTACGGTATGGCAGACATGGCACGTGCCATGGGCGTTACTCACAAGGAGCGCGATTTGGAGTACACCCGCTAAAAACAAATAACTCTAATTTGAAGTATCCTGACTGGGGCGCAGTTTCTATCCTTGCCATAGGCGCCATTCACAAGGGGTGCTGCTATTTAGAGTATACGTACCCGCTGAAAACAAATAACAACCTCCCTAATTTTAAGTATGCTGACAGAGGCGCAAGTTCTATGCTTGCCATGGGCGCCACTTAGAGTGTACCCGCTAAAAACAAATAACAACCTTAATTTGGAGTGTTCTCACAGGAAGCGTAAATTCTATGCTTGCCATGGGCGACTGAACACCAAGATACGCTTCTACTCCAGCGCGCCGCTGCTTGGGAGTCGGGTAGAAGCTGTCGCTCGACGACTGCTAGGATCATTACCATCGACTTGCGCGTTTTATGTGATGAATCATTCATTGGAAATATAAATACTCCTAATACAATGTGAAACCAATTGTTTCCAACATGATTGCGGTGTCAGAGGTGGGTGTGACTCACTCCAATCCTTTCGAATCAATAAAAGTTTTGTCTCCGGGAAAATAAAAGAACAGTGTTTATAATCAGTATATACATCCATCGAACACTAGTCTCACGAATCATGACTGTGTCTCTTCAATACAATGCAAGCGAATGAAAGACATACCAACGTTCTCTTCCACAATTCAAAGAACTTCCATTATCGATGATTCCATTATCATATGGACTTGGGAGGCGGAATTTCTGTTAAATAGCACATAGAAAATTATAAGCCGTTGGCTTATTCCATGAAACCTCATTCTTTCATTTTGAATCTACAGATACTTCAAACAATTTTCCTGTATATTTTTTTCTGGCGGAATGGTTCCAACGATGTTAATAGAAGCAAAATCTGTACGACTATTTATTGAAAGAGCAAAGGCTAATTTCTTTTTCTCACAAATGACAGAATTTTTTGTAGGAACCTAAGGGGTTCCTAGAATTTTCAGAGCGTATTAGGTCCTATCGTATGCTTTTCTGTAAGCCACGACCTCTTAAGAAAAAAATTGTCAAGAAAAAGCTTAAAAGAAGGGGAAAAATATTGTCGGCTCTTTTTTTATATTTTTTCTCGCGTTATTCCTCCGCGTATCGCACATTACGTTGTTCACTTGTCAAGTATTTACAAGTGGCTCCAGAATAAAGTGAAATATTAATATTACATTTTACTTAGGCTCTTCTCTTTTTTGACTTGTATCTCAAGTAGTTTTCGTCAGTAATTACAATTATGTTCTGTCTAGCGGAAGTATGTGTTCAGGTTATATCATGTCCCGGTTGTGGCGCTGTGTGACAAGAAATTTATCTTCACCTCAGTCGTAAAGATATACCGATCAGCCAGTACAGAATTGCATTTCCATATAATCAGTTCGACAATACATCATTAAATGGAAGAAGAACCATAAGTGAACTGCATAAATTGTTTGATTTTAAGTTTTCGTACTAACACTGTTATATATCACTAAGTTTTGGGTAATTTATTTTACCAAGGATTTCGAAAAATTATTACAAATTATTTCATCGTCATAAGAATCGATGTTAAAAAATTGATCTTATCAACCTTCCGCTCTTCAAAGCGAATGTTAGGTACTATAGATTTTCGAAATTTTGGATGAATGTGTAGAGTTGTAATGAGATTCTTGCCCAATACTGATTTTTCATTTATTATGATTTTAGTAGATAAAAATTTATTTCTAAAGCAGAACTCCTTCTAGTAATGGACTAATGTGAATGATTGAAAGAATTTTTTCCGGTCTCACGTTTAATGTTGGAAATTGTATATTTCTATGATTCTTTTGTAAGATTATAGTGCGACTACTTATGTTCGAACCTACAGCATACAAGATTCGAAGTAGTGAGAAATATAAGAATAATGGTAGGAAATGGTGTGAAGTTTACGACATTTGCATCATAGAAATGGAATTGAGGCCTTGTTTTGTCGTAAGTTTTTATTTCTCCAGAAAGATTTTTCGGTCCCATTGCGGTCATCTTCGGTCCTATTGCTACTATTTAATAATAATAATAATAATAATAATAATAATAATAATAATAATAATAATAATAATGTACTAAATTACATTTTTTTAATTTATAAGAATATGTTGGTCACCTGTCAGTAGTTGGCGTGTCCCTATTTCTTAACTCATTTGTAGGGGGTTACAGTCCAATGGGGAGATTACCGAGAGGGTAAACTACGTTCTGGCGGGATCGAGACACCAACTTTTCGGCGTTTCTGGGGGTGAGGTAGGTGATAGGCGAAAAGCTTAGGTGCCCACCCCGGCGTGAATTCTCCCTGGTAGTACAAGTAATTGTGTGTAGTAGTATGCCACGCAGGATATCTACTACTACTGTCCCTATTTCTTAAAAACGTTCATGTAGTTAAGAGCTCGTAGTTATATTATCATATATTCGAAAAACTACAGGCAGGACGTTGCTGTAAAGTGCCATTCCTGTCAAAAGTGTTATCGAAATTGGGTAGGCATTTAACGTTCAATAAAGTACTTTTATCATTTCACAAGTGTTGTTTGCAGAAACTATTTTAATCTTTCTTTCTTTACAATTGCTTGGGATGCAACGACCAAAAACGGGTCGTCACAAAAGCAAACACTAATTCTGTCACAGATTTCTCATTGTCTTCGACAATAAATAAATGAAGTAATAATAAAGCCCAGAAACGACAATTTAATTTTCAGTATGTCTAATTACACGGTAAAAAGATTGATGCTTTAAGTTATTACAATTATTCCAAAGATTAATTACATAATATTTACAGAAAATCAGAAAGATACCAGGTAGAAGAAAGAATGACTTCACGTTTCTGTTCTAAATGAAGAGTGGAGTTTTCAATTTTATTAAAAGTAATATTTTCAGAAGAAAACGTTACTTTATATTCATATGGCTTTAGTAATCTGTAGTCAATTTCATCGAATAGAGAAAAGTTCCTCAGCATGCCCCTGATGTTTGAGAGGAAACGGCAAGGAATAAACTTAATACTATGCGTATGTGAAAACAATTATTAGAGAACCTTTTAGGATGGCCTCCTCGTTGAATCAAAAGGGAATTTGGAAGAAAGATGTTGATAGTATTGAAAATATGGAAACTACTTACAAAATTTAAGGCACAACTTTACGTCATCGAATTTCAAAGGACTAGAATGAACAGCAGTTTGATAGTACTCCACACTCAACACTTTAAGATTTAATTTTGGGGGGGAAGATTTCAGTAAAGTAATTTCAGATTACTTCGTAATCGGAGACCCCAAATGGTATCCGCGCTAAAAACTTTTTTTTTGTCGTTCTCTCGTAGAGTATGTTAGAGAGATAAGTATTTAATGAAACCGTTTTACGAACTTCTTAATTATTCTGAATATTGCATGTTGATATTTCAATCATTTTTCTTTACATTTCGGACAGAGTTCTCTGTGAACAATGGAAAGTTACAGTATTGCCATACTTCAATTTTGAAAGTAAAATTCGACTACAGAAGTATGATTTTAACGTCTACTGACAGGTTACTAGGCGGAAGTCGAAAATCATTACTTTACTGAAGCTCGTACAGTTGACATTGCGAAATGCATAGCCTCTTTCCGGGAATTTCCTTTTCCTTTCCATGTAGTACTGGTTCATGTTGACTTTCATTTTGTGTCTGCATTTCGGTTGTCTTCCTTTAGGACTCCATTTCATACTGAAAAGGGTGGATAGCGGATTGCAATAAATAAAACTGAAAATAGTGTTTTGTAGAGTAATGAAATACTGATTTTTTTAAATACTATAAGCACTTTCACTAAGTCAAAGTATCATGTATATTGGGACTAAAATTTTGTACTGGTATTTTTGAACATTTTGAGAATGTGGAATAGTAAAGATATTTGGGATCAATCCATATGAAGCACCCTAAGTTAGTATTTTATGTTATTCAACTCTCAGTTACGATAATAGTTAATCAGAATCAGTTTGAAGTCGCATGAATAAAAACATGTTGATGGCTGTGCATTCGTTTCCCATGCAACCATCGTTAGAAGAAATTATTACGAAATTCATATTGTGACATTTGTAGAACTAAAACATCACCTTTTTATACTTCAGCATTAATACAAATCCAATGAAGGAAAAACTGTAGTTCGCAGGTTAATCCGTAGCTTGTTAAATGAATCTTGGTTTAGAAATGATTTAACCAATAATTTTAACTTGAACAAAAAGGAAACTAAATCGTGCAGAGTGCATTCTTTGCTTTCCACAGGAGAAAATATATAAAGTTCGTATTGTTAGTTTGCGAATATAGAATTAACCATTTTGTATTTAATTTTCCAAGATGTAATGAAATATAAGAACTTTTAATATCTGGTGAATTAAATCTGCATACCAATTTATTCGTACTAGGAAAATATTTCATCACTTCATTTGCCCGATCGCAATCGCTTCATTCGCATTCATTATTGTAGGATATATTTCTAAATTCCTTGATGTTAAACTGCACTAAATTATGTAGCTCAATATCCACTTTTTTTGTTTAATGAGAGAAGCCTCGGATGTACTCTAAATTCATTTTCGAATATAATTACGAACGTATTGACTGAGAGTTCTTGAATTAGAAGATCGACCTCCATTAGTGAGTTTCTTTGTAAAGGTTAATCATGAATGGAAATATCAAAAATCTCAGTTCTTAGATAAAAATTTGTTCAGAAATTAGGCTCGTGTTAATTTCCCCCCAAAATCATATACTTCATAGCTGACATTATGTCCGTAGCATTCCCTAATTTATTTATTTCACAGTATTCTATTATTCACATAACTGGATCAACTATATCTATATGGAGACGTTCAAGCAACAATTTAGAAACTACATATATATGAATATGTCACTTTCTGGTAATAGATATATCAGTAGATACGTATTACCTTTCTGTATTTACACAGAAAGAAACATATTGAGCAAACTTCACGAGAAACTCCCCTACTAAAGTACTCTCACGGTTCACATATTTTCATCTTACTATTTCTTATTCTCTGTCGCCCTCATACTCGCGTACGTCGTGTGTAGTAAGCAGCCGCAGGCGTCCCGAAAAGCCAAAAGGTGTACCGAAAATACCCCAATAAACTCGTTGGCGCCTGTGGCAGCGTTTCCGCCTGGGCAGCTGGCCGCGTGCGCAGGTCGTTCGGTGCAGCGCAGCGCGGGGCGTCGCGACGCGGGCCGCGGGAGAAGTGCGAACGTCGCGTCGCCGCGGCGCGACGCGACGCGACGCGCGCGCGTGTGTACAAACAGCGCTGAATCAGCGCGTTTTGAGCGCGCTCCAAGGGAGGCATAAGCGCGAAAAATGGCTCCGTCGACACACGCCGCCGACCTTTCGGGTTTTCCTGGCCGGCGGACGGCTTCGCGATTTTTCTCTCTGGGAACGGGAGGCGCGAATAAATGAGGAACATTGGTAAACGTTGTCGCCGTTCTCTGTGAGGTTTGAAAGTTAGGTGTACGTTTGCTGCGGAACTAAATGTTCTGAGAGTAACTTGTAATTAAGTCTTAAAAGTGGTTATAAATATGTGGAATACAAATTTCTGCTCCGACACTCTTTGCTGGTGAAGTCAGCTTCCGTAGTCCCAATAGTTCATGCGAAGTGATGTATTTAGCAAGATTCGTTTCTAAGTGAAATTTCAAAATCGGATCTCAAAGTGTGATTTCTACATGATGTGATTTAGGATCCCTATATGGTTCCAAAACAATTAAATTCTGTGCGCCTTATCTTCAAAATCAATAATCGATGATCGTATTATTCTAAATATTAATCTCACCTCAATAAAATCACATTTCAATCTAATTAACGTTGGATCATTTGACCAAATTAGAGGAAAGTTCAATTTTCTACATTTATCATAGTTACTGTCTGTTGGTCTAGTGCATGGTCGAATATACGTCCCATCGGGACGTAAAGGGTAAACGGCCGTTGGCTGGATAAAAGCCCTAGAAAAAAAATCATAATTACTGAGTCGTCTTTTTAATAAAGTTTCGTAAGTTGTGAATACATTCATGTAAAGAGATAAAATGCCAGAAAGGAATGTTTAATCAGTGCCAAAAGCGTGGTTGTGTGTTGTTACTGAAGTGATTGAGATGGAGTATAAATATGGAAATAGTGCGCATCACTTCCATTGTAATGCTTTGAAACTAACGTCATAACAAATTGCACCAAGTCGCACTAATTCTACAACATGGAATATTAATGTAGTTGGCTGTTTTAATTTTCGAAGGTGCCATCAACGAATAAAATACAACACGCACTCCAGAAATTTAATTAGTTGGCGTCATTCCAATAGAATTTAGATTCCGGTCGAGTCACAGGGCTGAACCTGAAGACGATGAATTCTCATGGCACCCTTCTGTTATTGTTCTGTACTTAGAGATGGATGACTTAAATATGAATATAAATTATAATTTAGTCTTTCTTCTTCTTCGTCTTGATTTTTTAATTTCTTTGTCACTACTCTATTGAGCGTGAGGGATAGCAAAACGGGGTCATTTCACTGTTATTTAATAATTTGGTTGGATCAAAGTAGATTCACAGGATATAGCTTCACAGGATTGGTGCTGCGTTTGGATCTTACAGAACACCTACCAGCAGACTATTACATCAAACTAGGAGATTATTCCATTCAATGAACTTAAATTTTGAAAGTATTTGTTTGATACAGTACATAGAGCTAAGGACGAAATATTGTGAAACTTTTTGTTTTAAAACATGCATGTGTTATCAAGAATAATTATTTCAAATTTTAGGTCTAATTTCGTACATAGTCAATATCATGCAATTTGTTGAATACCTTAACAAGAAATGACTAGCTGACAAATATGAAGCTGCATGCAATGAATGAAACGAAGATACGGTGAATATTTTTGGAAAAAATATTCCATCAAAGTTTTCTTAGCTAGACATTTTAAAATTCATAATGTACTGTTTCATGCGCAGTTTCATACGACTTACTTTAGACCATTTTCAATATTTTCACGAACTGCCAGGTCTGCGTTTGAAATAAATGACTGAAAGGGTATTGTTCACATCAGCAATCTTTTAGGTTAAATTGTTTTAATCTTCCGAATATGTTAAATTGTTTCCAAAAATGTTACTGTTAATTCGTTTGTTTTGTTATTCGTGTTCGTTTTATTCTTCCACTTCTTTAGATATACGTAATTAATGTGTACCCTTTTGATTATCTTGATAAGAAATTATATTCCTAATTACTCTCACTTATTGAAAATATCCATGCTTTGTGTTAAATAAATATACGTGAATAGATATAACGTTTAGCATTCCTAATAATTTCTTCTTATTGAAGCAACGTGTGGCTGTAAATAAATGCAACCGGTAGATGCAACGTGTAGATGTTTATAAATGAATTAACATTGTTCAGTGATGCATTACATTTATTAATCGTTCTCGGTAATGTGTACAAATGTCAAATATTGTTTTAGTTAACAAATCCCGCAAATTACAAACATAAGTGCGAATAATTTAATGTGACGCACTAACTACCTGCAAAATTAGGGCTTACTCTTGGGGGAGAAATCAACGGGCTTGGCGCACAGACACATTGAACACTTTCAAACTCTTTCAAATTTCATTGAACACACTTTCAAATGATACTTGTTACAAAATATTACAAAATATTTACGGGTTTTTCGAACCCGATCGTGAACTTCGTTCACTCTAAGGCTTGTCTTATCATTACAACAGAGTCATTTAATTGAAGGCTTTCTTACAAGAATCACGCCAGTTCAAATTCGAGATTTTTCGGAAGGCATCAAAAATTGCGTAGCGTAGACGTGCATAGTAATGAATTTGATTTTTCCCGCCATATATCATTAAATCTGTTTGGCAATTGCCGATAGGAAATGTCCCAGCAGATATCGCCAGTTGTAGGGAATAACTTGGTGAAATATCTGAAAAAATGGGATTTTGGATTTGTTTGGTTCTTGTAAGACCCCCCCCCCAAAAAAAAGTTCCTCTAAAAAGTGGTTGATTCATCTGAAAGCAGTTGTTCAGACGGAACCAAAGAGGCTACCGGTCTCCTGCAAATGTTGGTCGCGAAATGGCAAATAGTCCGTCGAGCGACCGGCCCCGGCGCGGAGACGACGCCGCGACGCCGTTGACGACCCACGCGATGCGCCCGCCGCCTCCATCCGACGCACGCCGCCCGCCGCCGCCGCCGCCGCTGTCGCACCGTTTATCCGCGGCCGGTGTGGGCCGTTGGGCCGGCTGTCCCGCGAGCGCCGCGGATGTACATGCCGTTTTAATGATCTCGTGACGCTTGTGATACACATGTTGAATTGTATTCTGTAGCGCGCGTGTCTGCCGTTGGCTCCGCGACAGCCGAAATATAACTTGGCAGCGAAGTGGAAAACAATAGGCCCTCTGTGGAGGCGAGAGCGTCGACGGTGCGCCGGACGGGCTGGCAGACGGAGACAGCTCGCGGAGGAAAGGGGGAGAGGGAGGAGAAAAGAATAAGAATTGATTTTTTTATGGGTCGGGCTAAGTCGTGGTTTTAGGAAAAATGAGTTATCCATTGAAGAACAACGTTCGGAGAAGCCCTTGTTTAAATAACGAAGATGATGTATCATCGGTAAGGTGCATAATTTAACTGTGTATTTATTTAAATGTGGTTCTATTCAGGAAATTGCCGATCGTACTCGAAAAGAATTTTGTTTTCTGTTTTTTCTTTCAAAGACCCTTCGAGAAAGTGTCTTAAATCTATCAGGACCCTACATGGCGGAGGTAAAATTATTTACAGAAATGATTTTTAGATACCTACAGTTCAATTTTAAGTTTGAGTTCTAATGTAAACAAAATTCTGGCCCGAATGGGGTAGTGAAATAAATAATTCTACGCAAAAGTGTATGTTAACCTTTTAACAAAAATTTTAACTCAAAGAAACATGAATAGCAGCAAACCAAAGACATTCTTCCAAAATATAACCGTTTTCACAGTTTTGGTGAAATACTCCTATAATTTTATTTCTCCCGAGAAAAAAAGTATCTTCATCACTTATTTGATAAATTACATATTATTCTACCTGAAACTTTGCAAAATAAGTACATGATTACATAAATATTTGTGTGTGTTGTTTGTGACTTATTACTTTTTAAGAGATTAGCTACTCTGATTTTATGTTATGTGCATTTTGAGTTGAAGGCAGACATTATGTGTCCCTTCATTCTTTGCAAATATAAACCAAGTAACCGTGTAAAATTGAATTCTTAAATGAAAAATAACACAAACAAGTTACATAAAATTATATACAAATATTAGTAACGAATAAAAGCATATTTTGAAAACAGAAGAAAAAACACATACGAATATTTAATTAAAACATTATTTTCTGACTATTTACGAAAAGTGAGCCAAGCAAAATCTACCCTCGAAAAATGTATTGTCACTAAATAGTGATTTTTTTTAATTTTCAGTTTGTTTATTGTATCCTGAACATCAATGGACCTTAGCGACTTACGCCTACTAATAGTGATAATGTAGCCAATTATTGCAAAAATTCCAAAAGGGTTAAATCATTATTGCTTCCTATATTCACGCGGAATTATTCTTCAGTAAGCTCCAGTATCGGTTTTCAGTCTTTTATACTTCCGATATTTCTCGAACGAATCATATGTAGTATTTCTATCGCTTCGCATCCCATTAGTAGATTATTTAGTGAAATACTTGGACATACCTAATATATATTCTCCTGCATATTCTTGTAGAAAGGAAAATCGTGAAAACAATATCCGTACATTTCTATCAAGTCTTTTATATTTTGTTCGTTAAATTAAACTATTCAAAAAACTGGTACAATATTAGTGTACAGAATGATATGATTCTCTTTTGATGTAAACAGGCTTCAATCAAATTATAGACAACGACTAATACAAGGACAATTTATTTTATATTGCACAACGATTCGAAATCACATTGATTTCATCTTCAGGCACACACAGTAAATCATTATCCAATAAAAATACTTGAGATAAATTCATACATG
The DNA here is from genome assembly GCA_011170035.1 of Teleogryllus occipitalis. Taxonomy (NCBI): domain Eukaryota; kingdom Metazoa; phylum Arthropoda; class Insecta; order Orthoptera; family Gryllidae; genus Teleogryllus; species Teleogryllus occipitalis. The sequence goes on along the minus strand of BLKR01006074.1, from coordinate 10,584 downwards.
TAGCAATATTATTTTAAAAGTTTGTTATAAAATATAAATTTAGTCAGGTTACATCAAAAACCATTGTCGAGACATTCTAATATCATACCATCCAAGTACAACCAGGAACTTAAATATGATTCTCTATGTTATGATTCTCTCAAGTTCCATCTTCAACGGATAAATAAAGCATTTTTTTAAGAATGTCTGAAGAACAAATTATGGTCTATGATTCATTGCTTTGTTAGTTATTGAGAGTTTGACATGATTAGCACCTAGAGTAATTAAAATCATCGACATAATTTCCCCATCTCTGTGAGTAAAGGTGGTTGTACCAATTGTTTGTCCTGGAAGTCATGGATGATTTCCTTTTCAAGCAGTTCAGAGTCCTCCTGGACTCGCGCCTTCAAATCTTGGCCGCAGATACCAGTCGATAAGTAGGATTGTAGAAATGCACAGTGGCGACCCGCGATACCATTTATTGTGGCCCGTGAAAGGTATTAGACAAATGTGATAGTTCCTTGCATCCATGTCGCGCAAGAACTTTCTGCGCCTGCGCCCCACCGGGATCAACACCCCCTTTCATTTAATAATAGAGTAAATTCAGATTTAAGGATTTATTCTAGTAAATTCAGAAATTGAAAATCATCCCTACGTATTTCACTGCGTTATGCCTGAAACGGCCTGATATCACGCATTGTTCTATTCCTCCCCCCCCCCCTCTTTCAGAGCAGCCGGGCAAAGTGCCGAGCTAAACAATACGGGGAAGTCAGGTGTGGGTCGCCCGAGTAATAACAATATGGCCCGCAACCATATTAAGGTTTTAGTTGTGGCCTTGGGGCCTTGCGAGTTGGACACTCCTGATCTAAGAAGTTCAAACACATACCATCGCTTTTCATCTGCATTTGTGGTTTCTGTTTGGGGCATTGGATTTGAACGAACAACTTGTTTCATCTTTTCAATAAAACGAGGCCAATGTGAACATTGGTAAACAAAAGCAAGTTTTGTCAATATTATTGTAAAATCTATTTTTACAATTAATGTAAACTGGATATCTGTTACTTGCCAAATTATTGTTTAGAGTCTATTAAAGCCATCCACTACAACTTGGATTGGAAACATACGGACTGTTTCCTGATGACTGTCTTGTCCGTAATATGTGTTTCTTTTCAAGGCGACGTATGACTAATTAATGTAAGAGCGTCTCCAATTTTTACAGTAACGATATCTCCAAACCTAATGATCCACATGACATGAATATTTGAATGGGAAAGTAAACAAGATTAATATGTTGGAACGGCAAACACAAGTGTGTATTGTCCGGCTGACATATGCATAGAATTGAAAAGTCAAATACTAATAACTAGTCGCTGCAATGACGTCGAGAAACTTCATGAATGAATAATAGATAAACTAACAGCTCTTTAAAAGAAGACTGATTCTTCTGATATGAACTCAGACTGAACGTAACAAGAAGAGTGTTTCAAGAGGCATGTGATTTGATAACAGATGGTTTAGCAATCAAGTCTTCTTCTGGATTACAAGTGATATCTCATTTCGCGGCATGTCGGCTCTACTGTAACTGACGGCGCCATCTTGGTTATGGGGTGCAGAGGACACATCGTAAGTTCGCATCTACACTGAAACATATAATTGACGGGGTTCGAGTTTCATTTTTCAGGAACCTAATAATTCTTGCTTTAAGAGAAACACAGCAATAATGCTAAAACACAATATTCCCTCGATCATGATGATCGGTGACGCCATTGTTCCGATGTTTCTACCTTTATTCCCACGCCAACTTTCTCTGCAAACAGCAGAAGATCGATACTCTTCACTCACGTACTGACGTGGATGCAGGTCTCACGGTAGAGATAGTGTGTTTGAAAGTGGCGTAGAATCTAGCCGAAGGACTAGACGACGGACGGCGACGTAGATGGTGTTTCTTGTAATGTTACTGTGGAAGTTTGTGATGACACATTCCATGAGAAGAAAGTTGCGAAATAAAAATTGTTCGATGAAGAAATTAATGAACTGTCTCTTTGCAGTATATAAAATCTTTTCATGTTAGACTTTTCAGAATAATTGTGCAATATATCATTTAGTAATTTGGACATGTCTTGGCGATACTTGTGCGATGATATTCTAGACGTACTAAGAGATTAATAGTTGTTATAAAAACATGTATTATTGCAATTATTTAATTTTCACGGTAACACCATTCAATGATTGATGAAGTTTTCTTTTTGTCTGAGTTAAACGTATTTTTAATACAATTATTTCATATTTGCTGTAGTATCTCATTTTAACTAAAATTCGTCGTGTACGTATAGACCATGTCAAGGGTGGCCGAGTGCGTTTGAGACTGTAATTCCTGTCTTAGGGATTCAATACATAGGCCCATTCTGCTCATATAAGACCAGCCATTTATTCATAATTATTTCTTCGGTCTTCTTTAGAATATTTTCATAGATATATACCTTCTGTGTACGTGTTTGCGACACTTTTATATAGCATTTTCTACTGTCAACCGTATTTCTTAATTTCACTGTTAATTCGAGGTGAGTAGACACGTGTAGGAGAAAATATTTTCACAGAAATTGTACGTCCTAGCTAAGAAGATTTCCCTACGTAAGAACAATACCTACGGTTCCCACAATTCTCACCCAGAATACACGATTTAAAAGACAATTTTTTTGACTCTTGTGTTTACGTGCTCTAAGCGTGAGGTCGATCTTATGAAAAAAATACATTTTTTTTGTTTATTTAAAGTCACACCAACAAGTAATGATATTGGGGACTATTCAAACTATCACGAAACGAAGAATATTCAAAATTCTCTGAAGAAAAATTTTGAGTTTGGAAGCTGTAGGAGAAGACATTACGGATAGATTGATTATTAAGTGTTTTCCGGCACGTTAACTAAAATGGTCGGTAGCCCTTAAGTATCGTACATGGTATATACTGAAAGGGAGGCGATGTTCCTCTCGCCAATGGAACATGAAATCCAGCACCAACGTCGGCTTGTAGGTATCTTCCCCAAGGAGACATCGCCCCATCCGGAACAAGCTTTAATCATCTCACTGTTCTCCCGAGTGTGGTAATGTACGAAGTGCTTGGAAGTATTAGTGTGTGCAAAGAGACAGGAGGAGACAAGAAAGAGGAAGGAAAATATAGCGTGCGGTCCATGGCCCGGCTATGAAGGCATTACTCCGGCATTCGCTTGATGTTGATCAGAGTATCCACAGGAAATACCGATCCGATCCGGTCAGCCAGCCGCTAAAATTCTCCTCCAGGCAATGGTTCAATTTGACCCAGCTATGTAGCTCGGGAGAAAATCCGCCACTATGGAGACTCGAACTCTAGGACTTCCCCACGTCATTGGCCTCAAGATGGAGGCAGTGATGAGACGGAAGGGGACTACGAGCCGCCCGAACCTTAGTTCGGGTGGTCCCCCGTTGAACTCTCGGCTTCGTCGTGGCAGTGCCCCGATACCCTGGCCAAAGAGGAGGGACTCATTCCCGGCGCATGTGAGTAGCGCATTGTTTGGACTCGGATACTAGCCCGGATAGCTAGGAGCTCTGAGCTGGCAGGGTGGCCCGACCCAGGCATTGTATGGGGAGGTTGCCGTGAGGGCAAAGTGCGTTCCGGCGGGATCCGGAGACAGCCTGTCGGCGTATTTGTGCGTCGGCCGGGGATGAGGATAAAAGCGAGAAGCGTAGGTGTCCACCCCGCGGATTCGTCCCCCTGGTCGGTCAAAAAGGTGTGTGTAGCCCACGCAGAGTCCATAGTGTCAGACTTCCCCCGTCAGCAACGCTGCGTATATAACGACAACGCTGCGAACGAGCCACTGCAGCCCGTACGAGCGTACGGACGTGATCGCCGCCAGCGCATCCCTTGGCTCCTGGTGCATGGCTGCGTGCGGCGGCGTCGCGTCGGGCCTGCTGCGCGTGAGAGAGCGCGGGGGGGCGGGCGGGCGGGTGGGGGCGCCGATGAGGGGACAGATTCCCCGCGCGATAGCCACCCGACGCGAGCGTCAGCGGGCGGCCGGGCCGGCGCGACGCTGCCCAGTGCGGCCCACAGCGGCCGCTCCGTCGCGACCGTCGCGTCGGGTCGGGCGAAGCCGCTCTCGGGCGACCCTCGCGGCGCGCCCCCTCGGCCGCTGCGGGCGCCATGAAACCACTGGCGTACGACCTCACGCGCAGAAACGGCTCTTGGATCGTCGGCGGACTTTCGATTGATTGATTGATTTTTTCGTGTTTCCGGGCGCGTCAACTACTTCGGTCATTAGTCCCGTTAGTGTAGTGCATGTTTTTCCCCGGGAGATGGCGGTGATCTTCCCCCGCTGGATGGCGAGATCCGGCGCCGAACTACCGTCGGCTAGTGGGGTTTCCCCCTAACCAGGACTCTCCCACCAACGGGGCACCGCCCCAGCCGGGACAAGCTCTAAGCTCCCGACCGGTCTCCCGGAATATGTGGTAGTGTAGTTCATGTTAGTGTAAGTGTGTGTGTAAGGGGAGAGGATAGGACAAGGAAGAGGAAGGACAGATCGCGCGCGGTCCGTGGCCCATTTGGTAGGGTACTGCTCCGGCATTCGCCTGGTGTTGATCGGAGAAACCACGGAAAACTACCGATCAGAGCAGCCGGCCGCTAGAATTCTCCTCCAGACAGCAGCTGAATTCGACCTAGCTGAAAAGCTAGTGTCGAAAATCCTGCCGCCGTCAGGACTCGAACCTAGGACCTCCCGGTTAGAAGCGCTGCAGTGAGTGCATGTTTTTCCCCCGGGAGATAGCGGTGATCTTCCCCCGCTGGATGGCGAGATCCGGCGCCGACCTACCGTCGGCATCAGTTGATGCACTGAGCTACCGCTACCGGTGCGGACTTTCGACTTAAGACTTCATTCCCAATGCAAACTTAAACGTAAACGTAACGTAGCCGCAAAACCTACCAATGAGGTATTAGGAAGTTTGTGCACCCTCGAACGTTAAAGCACTATCTTCTGCGCATGCGCAGTTTGTTTCGCATCACTTTAATGCATCTGCGCATGCGCAGAAGATCGATAGTGCGGTCCGCTAGGGTGGGCACAAACTCTATTAAGCGAGATCATGCACAATGCCTTGAGTAGCCGTAGACGTAAATCCGTAAACTAAAGTGTACAAAAGCACCTAGCTTTTACGTTACGTTACGTTTACGTCGGAATTCTACCGAAGAGGAGAGCAGCAGGGAAGAAACAAACATGATGGATTTCAGATTGTGTTCAGGCAATTTGTGGTTGTGTCATTTCATTACTGTTTTGTACTGAGCTAGTTGCGAACGGTTTTGATGTGAGTAGTGAAATCAAAGTAAGAATTTGGGTCATTTTTCTTGTGACTTTAACTTGACGTGTGTAATAAAATTTCGTTCGACGAATTACTCGTCGATTTAGTACAGAAGAATCCTTGTTTATAAAATAAAGGAAATGCGAGCTCTAATACAACAGCTACTTGCATTTCTATATAAAGACAAATCAATAGGAAAATCGATAGGAAAACTAGACACCACGAAATATCTTTCCACCATACTAGAAACGAATCGATGAAGCTTCAGTATGTTGAAATCTGATTGGTTCATGTGTAACTTACGTTCCAGCTTACGTTAGTCATAGTGAATGCTTGTTTAAACATGCAAATTTTACTGCTAAGTTTACGGCATTACGTGACGTTCAAGTTTGCATTGTGAATGAGGCCTAACATACAGATTCCCTACCTTTTCCTTGGATCGACCTTTTACTTTCTCGCCCATATGAAGATACTTCGTAAGAAGAGAAAGTTATGCAACCATGCGTCGGAAAACGGCGAATTTTCGGCAGATAAACTCTTCTTTTGAAAAAGTTTTGCTACATCGACCTTTTTTGCAATACACATTCTGAATCTCGACTTTTTTTGCAATATACGTCTTATAAAATCATCATAACACAAATCATTGCACATAAACGACTTGATAACAATTACACAGACAAAGAATATGAGCAAAAGTTTTGAAAACATGGTTTCTTAGGCTTGTGTTTTATTATTTTTTGTATTATTACAATTTTCATTGTTTAGAAATATAAATAAGTGTTTTGAAATGTTCTGAACCTTTATACAAGAATACAATAATTTTATTTGTATTTCTTGTACTCAACAAGATCTTTATTAGACAGATCATTTATCCATGCATATTCGGCTATCGACTCCCAAACCTGATCATCATTGATACCTTCCCAAATTTCATCGACCCCCCAGGGGTCGATGTTTTTTGTCGATGCGTTTGAAATGCTTTTGTGAATAAGGGCATTGCTCAGTTTCTTTGTTTCCGTTTTTCTTATAATACTCTTTTCGTACCTATGTAAAACAAGCTCCAGCCGATCGAACGTTTGGAAGTAGTCGTGAGGTTGTCCACGCACAATTGAAGTTGTAAGACTTCGCTGCTACGAGAACTTAAAAAATGTCTCCAAGATGAGGATTATTTCCTACTCCAGGTTAGGAATTTGAAGGAGGAAGAGAGGCATATTTAGTTTCTAAATGTAGACTTCAAGCTGATTACTTAAATGCTATTTTATTTCTAGAAATTAAAATGTGTATATTTGGAATATCATGGTAAAAATGTGATGAGTGTTCCATGCAAAAAAGAGGGTTGTTTCGTGGAGAACCGATGGAGTACTTCGTGGAGAACCGAACAGTTCGCTGATACAGAATTTTATAGTGTGATACCGCGTTTATCCAAAATTGGCCATGAATGTTGCAAAAACAAAAACCACTAAATTTTAATTGAAAATTTTATCGTCTTTTTAAAAATTAATTGTTTGTTTACAATATTTTCATACACGTGAACAATAAGTACATTTGTTGACTTACATAATTAAATTGTAGTTAACGTAATGGTAAATTAAATTAAAATTAAATTAATATTAAATGTTTTGATTGTTATTCGTAAGATCGTTTCTTAGTGAACGGACTCATATTTTGCAACAGCTATACACTCGTATGTTACGAACGGAAACTATCACACAGACATTTAAACCCACTAATTGATAGATATTTCATTGCGTTAGGATGCTCGCTTTGCGCACGCGATCTGCCACATTACCAAATGAAAATGATGCCACGCCAAACGGATCATACTGCTAGACCACGAACGCCCATTGCCAAGGTAGAGCACCAAGCCGGACCTGGAGCGGCGCTCTCGCCGATTAGCAATCGCCTGCACTTTATTCCCGCAGCAGAAGGACGTCAGCCGGCGTCTGTCCCCCTCGTGCAAATTTATGGCACGGCTCATGCAGAGTTATGGTCTGCGCAAGAGCAATGCGCACGCCCAGCGCGAGGCGCGGCCTTCAGAGGGCAGGGTTGCGGCCGCCCCGGGAGCGCGGGGCGTGGGCCCGGAGGACGCAGGGCGCGGCGCGGCGCAGCGCGGCGCGGGCAGTTGCTCGGCCAGCATGGCGGATCTGGTAGACAGGGGGACACCAATTAGAAAATTTTATAGCTGGAATTATATAATTTTAATGATTTTTTTAATTTATTAATTAGTAAGTTTTATTACAAAACATGCATTTGTACATTAGTTACAGTACGTCTTTTCTGATTATTTATTTAAAAATTATGTTTCAATAATTCTGAAAAATAAATAGTGCTTTTTAATGTTTTGTAAATAAATGTCATCTTCAAAAATACTTGTATTTTTATTAAATAATATATAGCCACATTTAACTATTCAGTAATAGGTATTTTTATATTTAATTTATGGAAGAAGGGTGGTAACAACTGAAGAACGTCACAGCTGGTAGGCACGCGTTTGAGACGTATCCGGCACCAAGCAATATTTGACACAAAACGTCCAAGAGTAATGAATTCTGAAGAACATAATCTATGAAGAGGTCATTGATACTTTTGAAATATTGTCTCTCTTGGACGTGCAGCTTCTTGAAGAAGACATATTGTTAAATTAATTCATTAACATTAATTAAACATTTCATATTGTTTTCCTGCTACATGGTTTCGTGCTTAACTGCCTGGCCCTAATTTTTGATATTACAACGAAATGTTTTGTTCGTGTTCTAAAAATATCGATTTCAATGAAGTCATCGCAAATGTTGGAATCAAGGGTTAGTGTTATTATGCATCGAGTTGCTGTACAATTATTGATAAAAAACTATTTGAAATTGCTAGACAAGCATGTAAAGAAGTTGCTAGCCAGAAAAAAAGGAGTTGATGTTGGAAAGGGGGAAGAAAATTGCAAACAAGGACGTAAAAATGACGAAACCCTCTCCTTTACAGACGATGGGAACACGGTCATCTATGATTGTGGTGATTCACAATCATCTCGTCCTGCTCGAAAATCAGCTGTCTTATCTTCAGAGAGAACATTTGGCATGAAATGCGTACCCCGTTTCGCCTACCTCCCACCTGGAGCAAACCCTCTCCCCGAGGCAGCAATCGCTGGCCGAATCGGGGCCTGTGACGACCGCGTCGACGCGACGGCGGTGGCGGCAGCGCGTACGACGGGGACCATTGTGAGATACGGCCGCTGGAATCTATCGCCGGAATGCATTGTGGGATTCCGCGGCGTCCAAGTATTTTAAGAAGCTGCCGTAGGAATAATGCCAGCCAACTGCGGCGGCAAGGCGCGAGTAGTGCCTCTGCGAGGAATTGCTGCGCCACAAATGACTCCCTGTCACGAAATGAAGACGTTACACGGGCTCTGTTAGCACAGCGTCATTGTAAACACGTCAGGGGGCTAACAATAGTGTTGATGCCGCCGGCCCGCCTTGGCTTTCACCCTGGTCCTGCGGGAAGTGCTCGCAGGTGAAGATTCGGTTTGGGGACGACGTGAGCAAGAGCACGTTGTGAGAGTTCAGTGGTGTTGTTTTGGTGAAAAGAATCGGTGTCACAAACTGAGTTTTCCCTGAGAACTTCGATAAATATCAGTCTTAACGAATCGAAGCATAAGCCCTGTTTTAAATGTAACATACTTTTTCACCTAGCTTCATTGACAAATTCAATGATTGTGAACTTTATTTTTTTCAGTCCTATTTTGTACTCAGAATTACCCAAAATTGAAAGATTTTCTTAAAGTTGTAAGTTATCTCGAATTTGGGTTGGGTTGTTACACATACACTCTTACCAATTTCTTGTTTATTATTATATTTACAATTCGGCAAAGTAATAGGAATACGCAATCTCGTGTACATTTTTCACTAAGACATACGTAGATCTTGTCGTGGCGGGGTAGACCAGCAGTCACATTCATTAGATACCCGTTTGATCCACAACAAAGTCGCAGTTCCAAGCTCTCATGGTGCACACCTAGGCGCAACTCCAGGATCTCTTGGCAACGGCTGTCAACAAAAGGAAATCATAATTTATTTTATTTTCTGTTACACTGGATGAGAAAAATAATGGAGGGATGGAATGTAGACGTAGATGGGCAAGTTGTGAACTCCTATCTAGGCAAACATTATTTTGCAGATCTGGTTTTTTAACATGAAGACACTCCAACGTGTTTCATGTTTGAATATACTGTCAGAAGATTATAATAGTTTTAGCAGGTGCATAATTGTGCAATAGTATCCAAACCAGAACTATACGTTATAACATGATAATGAATTACGATATTTCCCCTATCAGTTTCGTATCAGTAGCTTCGCATGACTTCAAAGCTCACCTTGGAATTGACACTAAAAGTCGATGCGCGCAAAGCCGGTTCTAAATATCGATCAAGACAGCAAAGGTAGCACTTTTTTTTAATTTCAGTAATGACGAGGATTCTTTATTTGAAAACAGTACCACACTATTACTCACTAGTGTCACTCGCTATGTGAACACTTTCTATTAGCAACTCACAAATTATTGACTATTTTTGTGAAGGTCTCATTTACTGTGACCGGCGCAATAGTATATTGCTCGACGTACGTATAACGTCATAACGCAAAGTATCTCAACTTAATTATTGTGTCATTATTGTTTGTTATGAGCAATATAATACAATAAGGTTTACAGGTTTCCCCTAAACCCAAAAATTATATTATTATATTACACCTTCTTATTATTTTATTAATCTTCCCTATTATTATTGTAGAATGTCGTTCATGACAAGCAGTAATGACATAAGTATTAAGTTAATGAATTTTTTCAAGAATTGAAAAAATACATTATTCGTTACGCTTCTTAATAGTATGACCCATTTTCACATCGCTTGTAAAATTGTACGTGACAGCATATCATTAATGAGAAAATGGGGCAAAATCAATGTCGATATTTTCGAAGCCACATCATTCCATGATGATAGGGTTGTGTAGTCTGTTCCCTTCTGTGTTACCTTAGAGCGGCGGCGTAATATCAGTTGCGTTCATTTCTCGGCGAACTTCACTTGGAGGCTATTCCAACTCGCCGCTCAACCCTCGCGCCAAAACCAAACGTTCATTTCCATTATAGGAACCTTCCGTAGAATGACACTGGCAACTACCGATTGCATGCCTCTTTCAGTGCTTTAAGACTATAAATTCAACTCGTGCTGCGACTGACAGCATCAGTGATTGATGGAACAAAAAATTGTTCTTTTGCGAAATTGACAGTTGAATTTTCAATTCAT